>CATIWF010032727.1:0-35346 GCA_949630135.1 Balakata baccata
ATAATATAAATACCTGAAAGAGAACAAAATTGATAAGGTAAAGAACGAGGCGAGGGCGGTTGAACCAAAAGAGAGCATCACCAGGCTCAACCACCGGAACACCCTTTACAACCTCTCCTCTCTCTTGAATTCTTATTGCCATTTTGGTTATGATCACCTGCAGCTTTGTCCCCACCAACAATATGATCTGTCCATGCATTCTCCACCGTTAGATCAACATACTATCTCCATTCAAAATAAACAAATTTGACTATAGGTCAAAAAACATGCATGTGTACACGTATCTACTTTGTATATACTTACAATTAATGGAATAAATGGGAGCCATAGGTATGTATACCAGCCTGTACATCCCAATTTCAACATCAAAGAAATTAGTCAAACAATTTAGTCATAATTAAAATAATTAAATCTTCATAAATTAAATTTATAAATGTTCATGTAAAATATTTTATACTATGAAGTATATTGCTCACCGTGAATATTGAAGAGTAAGAAAAGAACAGCGAAGAACCAGATTGGTGGGCTGGAATGTGGAAAGAAAACAAAGTTGAAACAATTAATTCATAAATAATATAATAAATTAAGCATAACCCATATTCATCCCTCAAATTTTTTCATTTTTCTAAGACTGTCTCCTTAATCGGTTTTTGTCTAAATTAGTCATTAAAAGTTGTTTTTGGATATAGTCACCTCAAAAATTTACAAAATAACATATAATGCCAAAAACCTTGTATGAGCCGGAGTATAAATTAACACATTTTTTTGCCATTTTCAGCAAATTATGGCATTATATCTCTTTTTTTAAATTTTTAAAGTAACAATCCAAAAACAACTTTTAAAAGACAATTTGAATAAAAAAAAAAAAAAAAAGACAAATTGACAAGACTTAGGAGTGGCAACAACACAATATTTGCACATTAGGATTAAGATTTATCATATTCGTATAACAATCATGTCAATCCGATAAAAATACAAAAATTACTATATTGTATTCGATTAACATATTAATACAAAAAAAACACATTTAATCATTTAATAATTTGCGTCATGTCGTGTCGATACGTTTAACTTAATACATTATAATATATATACAAATTATTTAGATTGTATTATATTAATTTAATTCAATTTATAGATTAATTATATTAAACATGTTGTATCGTGTTAGGTTAACACGTTTAATTCGACATGTTATAATCAATATATATGCGTAAACCTGTTATTAAGTAGGTCGTCATATTTATGTTCAAATTTTAGATACAATTAATTTATTGTGTCGTGTTTATATTGACTCTTATTATATTATGGATATATCAAAACACAATATGAACACAATCTATTAACATGAATTACGTCAGCATATAGTTGATGCCAATAAATTATTTAGTCAAAATAGAAGAAAACTTAGAAAATTGGGAAATTAGGGCACAAACCTGATTCCCACTACAACCTTGAAATCCTCTTCCAATGATCTTTTTATATATTGTTGAAAATCAAATTTAATATGGCTTTGAGGGGCCAAATGTGCCTAAAAACCAAATTAAGAAAAAATTTTCACCCATTAATTAGTTAATCCAACAAATAAAAAAATCATTTGAGCATTTAAAATTCCATTAAAAATGATAATTATTCAAAAAAAAATTGTAAATAAGTAAATAAGGACTTGCGTACCATAATAAAACCATGTCTTAAGGTCAAATAATCAACTTTAGGAACCGACCTCACAAACTGCCTGAAGAAGCAAGCCTGCAAATGTAGTCTATAGATTGAAAATGAAAACTTTAAAGGCACTATTTTTAATTTCATTAATTATTGATATCTATATATTTATATAAAATTAAGTAAAAAAAAAAAAGTAGGGACGGAGTTTTATGATGGAACAACCATAATTCTTATCAAAATTTTAAGATTTTCTTATATATATAAATAATTGAAAATTATAAGAAATATTTTCAAGTGTTTGATCCACTAGACTAGATAATTTTATTTACTAATTTATAAATTGTATATAAATCTTTGTTTTAATTCTTCTTTCTGGTAGAATGTTGTAATGACAGTTAAAAATAATATTGTCTATTAAGAATTTTTTTTATGTAAATTACATATATTCATATGTTTTATGGTCTAAAAATAATGTATTTAGTGGAATTCAAATATGAAAACCCTTTCAACAAATTTAGTCTATATTTTCAGTTTAGTTTGTATTTTCAGCTGAGTCACAATTTTAAAATATTAATAAGATTTTTTAATTGAAAATTGTTACTTTTTTTATACTTTTATTTTAACCTACAGAAATTTGGAGTAACTGAAAAAAAATATGTGCCAATTAAATTTTTTCCAATTGGTTTTAGGATAAAAGTGTGAAATGAAAAGGTATTAAATTTTAATTTGATAATAATTTTTTGGTTTAACCCATTCCCAAATCTTTGTATTTTTAAATTTTTTTCAGATTATCTTTTAAATCGATTTTTCTCACCAATTACTTTTTAAATTCTATTTACCTTTTATAAAATTTAAAAAATGTAAATTACGAGCAATAGACGTGGAAAATCGTCCTCTCTCTCTTTCTTTCCTTCCTTCTATCTTCCTTTTCTCCTCTGCAGTCCTTCCTTCTCTCATCCACAGACGCACGAAAAAAAAATCCACAAAGTTTATCTAATCACAACAGAAAAAAGAAATCCACAAATCCAAAAAAAAAAATCTACAAACTTTATTAAGAAATCATTTTCCTATTTCTCTTGCTCTCCTCCAAATCCCCAAATCTAATTGACTCTGTTTTTAGACACAAAAATGTCAAAATGGGTAGATAAAGAGTTGTTTGGGATTTGAATTTTTTTATTTAATTTTTAACTTTTTATAAATTATTTTTTATTTTATTTTTAAAAAAAATATTTATTTCTATTAAAATAGTTTCTAAAATTAAAAAAAATATATATAAAAAATATAAATTATTTTCCGAAAAGTATTTTTTGGAATGCAATGACAAATATGGCTTCAAAGTATTGTGCTTGTTATGGAAAATGGGTTCGATTTATGTTATGGTTATATCTTCTTTGTTATTATTTTTTGCTTTTCAACAAATAAGACGGTATTGAAGAGAAGAAAGGAAATTACTATATCTCTTGGTTGTTTTTTTTTTTTTTTTTGAAACCATCTCTTGGCGTGGTTATATCAATGGTAAAGGTCTCTGAATTGTCAAAGCATGGACTCATGGAAATTGCTAGAAAGAGGGTATTGCAAAGAAGAAAGGAAAGAGAGAAGGAAGGAAATTGGAGAATGATAGGAAAGAGAGGGAATAGGAAGGAAAGAGAGAAAAATATGGTTTTTCCATGTGTCAATATTCTATCAATCTTAATTTACGCGTTAGCATATCATTTTAGTCTTGAAAATGATATTTATATATATTATATTTATTTTGTTTAATAAAAATAAAAAAATTAAATATATATCGTGATTAATTTAGTTTTTAAATAATATAATATATATAATATATCTAAATTTTTTTTATAAAATTGGATTCCGACTATCTTATTAGTATAGATTAGATAAATTATTCTATTTTTAAAATTTTACAGAAAATAAATTGAACTAAAATGAAATTTAAAAAACAACGATGCTAAAAATCGATTTAAAAGACGATCTAAAAAATTTGAAAAATAGATAGTGGGTTAATCCTAATTTTTTTTATGTGAGAAAAATATGACAATTAATTACTCTCACCATGTTAGTGTCACGTGCATAATTCTCTATGTGAAAAGAAAAAGTCAAAAAAAAACGAACCCTGGACAATTTCATTAATTAAAAAACAGAAGTTGGCCAAGTCCTTCTCTGGAATAGCCTATTCCGACCGTTGCCTTAGTTTCTGATAACGGCAACGGCAACGACAGCGACCTTTATCTTTGTAAGTTGGATGTTTTGTGTTTCATTTAGTTTTCTTTTCTACGAAAAAGTCTTTTACTTCTTGACTATTTGGCAATGGACTGGCACTGTTGATTAATATCTTTGGCATTTTCAACAATTTTGAAAACGATTTCTCACCAGAAAAAGTTATGAAACACTATCAGTACAGAAAATTATGTATATTTTTAATTAATTAATTAACTGATATTTTATTATTTATTGTAAATGAAAATATTTATATGTAAATTACGGATCCAGTCAATTGAAATGTAACAAAATATTTTTAATATAAATTGAAACTTTCAAATTAAAAATACAATAAAATAATTTGATATGGATATAATTAATGGATATGTGATATATATTAAAATTTTAATCATATTAATCGATATATACAGTGCTTTAGGAAAATGTATCTATATTTACCTGTTTCTTTCTAAAGGTAATTAAAAATTCAAAAATTGAAAATAATTTTATTTTCCAAAAAACAATTTTTATTCAAACAAAATGCCAAATAGGATAAACCTTGGTTCGTAAAAATAAGGAGACTGTAATTCTAGATAGTCAACTATTTGAATTGATTCGGTTGTAATTTTTTTTTTTTTTAATCTTTGATTCGGTAAAAATGTTTTTGATACATCTTAAAATAAGGTGAGAGAGAAATTAATAAAATTCAAATGCTATATTCACAAGTTGACTTTTATAATCTGTAAATAATTCATGTTTATAATATACAGAATTCGTAAACAATATAATAGATATATATGTTATAACTTAATCTAAAAGTGAAATTATAAATAATAATTAAATTATTTGCTGAAAGTAAATCGATATATTATATTGCTAATGGATACTGATAGAAGTATATAGCGTTTGAAAAAATATTTTTTGTGAAAAAGAAAATTAGAAAAAAATTAGTAATATTTTTGGTTAATTTTATTTATAATTGTTTTTATTGCAGTAAAATTATATAATTTTTTTCATTTTAAAAAAATCACCTAATTATATTTTTATTTTACTAAAATTATTTTTTGCCAGTTTTCAAATACAGGTCCTCAGAAATCTAATATGACAGCTGATATATTACTAGAAATCTGACGTGACAGTTAATGTGTTACCGGAAATCCGACATAAGTGATTTTAGTGAAATAAAAACATATATAGTTAAGTGACTTTTTGGAACGAAAAAAAATTTATATAATTTTATTACAATAAAAATAAAGCTTAGTGATTATAAATAAAATTAACCCGCAATACTTTATTTTTAATACTTTTTTGGATATTTACTCTATAATTAATCTACATTATTAAAATTTTAATTTATAAAATTTGTTACTTTATTTAATATATTAAATTTGATGATATGGATCAATTAGAAAATTAGAGTTAAAAAAAAAGTTGAAAAAAGGTGTTAGTTTGCATTTTAATGACTTAGTGAAATTATTTTCCAAATATAAAACACGTGAAAATAAAGAAAGGACAGGGTGGTAGCATGCATGCATGTGTAACACAGTGTTAGGTATATAAAATTATAGAAATTTTTGGATAGATTTAGTTTATTAAATTATTTGTAGACTAATTCAATTAAACTGTGATAAATTATCTAATTGAATTAATCTTATAAATGATATAATAGATTGAGTCTATCCAATAATTACTTTATCATAAAATTAATAAAAGGAAAATATAGTTTCTTACTATCCATATAAGAAGAGGTGTTTTGGTCCAAAAGCTGAGGTGCCTCCTTCCAAATGATGTTTCTCTTGCAAATCTGAACCTCTCTGGATCTGCAATTAATTAATTGTGCTATAAAAAAATTATTAATTTAAATAATTAATTCATGCAAAAGGAAGAATGAATATTGCTAACGTACCGTGTGAGAACTGATACTCTACTGTTCTTGTTTCCTTTTCCCATGCCTTCCATCTTCTCATCTAATTTGTTAATTAATTATCCAATAAAATTCACACACAAAAAAAATAAATTTAGAAACAAATTTTTTTTTTTATCTAAATATGACACATGATATATCATATTTGCATATAGAGATACTTTAGTGGCACAATATGTCAAAATGATATTTATAGGCAAATTACATTTTGAGAGCTTTACCTTTTTGTATTTTAGCTACTAAGTCTTTAAATTTTATTCTTTACACATTTGAGTCCCTGAACAGTTATATTAATTTCTGCAATCAAACCTTTAATGACCTTATCAAAAATAGAATTAAAATATTGTACACTATTTTTTTTATTGCTATAAGAGGTGCGATTGAAAATTCTGAATTCGAAATTTCACCGTTTTAGTCATCAAATCAATACTATTAAATTAAAATTTATTGGCTAATTACACCACTACTTATTGTTCGACTGTAATGTGTATTTAAAATTTCAATAAAAAAAACTTAATCAAAGAAATAATAATTATTCAAGGTCTCAATGTATCAATTAAAATCAAAGTTCAGAGATTTAATTAATATCTAACATCCGAAAGGTCTAGAGCCTCAAATATAAATATATATATATATATATATATGATTTTCCAATGATAATATTGTAATTATAAATTAATTTATAATTATAATATGAGAAATTAATAATACCTTAGCTCTACCCAAAACCATTGTGAGAACACTGTAAAGTACATGGAAAACAGCCAACACGAATATGAAAATATGGAGCTGATGAATGCCATCTGATGATACAAATGGGACTTTACCCTGCAAACAAATTAGTAAAAAATATATTTTTTAAATTAAATTCCATAAGAAAAATTAATGCTACTATTTCCGCTTATTTTTTACTAACTTTTGTCCAATATGCATTAAAGTATTTGTATTTTAATTACCAGTCGATCTACTTGTATGGTTCAATCTGCAATAAAGTATTAGGATTTTAGAGAAATTATTAGATATAATTTGTTTAACATGTTATCTAAAAACTAATCCAATCATTTATTAACATGTATTTAATTGATTTATTCTCATTTAGTTGACGTGAATATAACATGTGTCTACCTAAGAATTGTTCACTACTTTAATGCAAGTGATACATGGTGGTTCAAAATTTGGTGAGTTATGTAGCATAATGGATTCCATAAATATCTCTAATTAGTTTGGTTAATTAAGATAGAAAAATTTTCCTAATGGTAGAAATTTCAAGTTACATTCCATGTTTATCTTAGTAAAAGAAAATTCAATACGTTCTCACCATGCAAAGAATATTCCACCTATTTATATAAATTTGCCTGCTGATTTTGATATATGTTTTTCCTCCAAAAGCAAAAATGGATTTGTAAACTATCACTCTTAATTTCTTCACATTGTGTTTTTTCTATTATAAATAAGGATTGCTTTTGTTGATATTTACATACCTCTCCACATTTGTCGGTGGTGTTTGCTGCTGCTGCCGCCAAGGCACGCCGGAAACTTCCACCGGACTCAGACATCATTAGAAGTTTCCTGCGGTTTTCATAATCTGTTTCTGTCTCTTCAGCCTCTACTAATTTTTCTTCTTCTTTCTTGCTGCATGGATGCCATGTTGATCCAACTTTTTCTGATATGCAAATATTTGTTATTGGACCTTGTCCTACTGTTAAAAGCAAGGATATAAACCCTAGCAACATAAGCTCTACAAAAAAAAAATAATAATAAAGTTAGGACATAACCTTAATTAATCGAGTTTTAATCAAGAAGATAAATATATATAATTAATTTTTTTAACCTGATTTAATCTTTTCAAGAGCTTCATAGAGAGCTCGTTTGTGTTTCTTCTTTAACCACTGCAAAAGGTGAGAAAAAAGTTAATTAGAAAACTTGATTATGTAATTTAGTAGGATTTTGAATTGATAATTAGTATTACCTTTCCTATAAGATGAATGGTGAATTCAATGATTATCGAAATCAAAACCAAAACAAAACAAACTATGGCAACTGCCCATGTCGGCGTTTGCTCCAAAGACCTTCCTCCGCCACCTCCGGCCATCGATTCTTGAAAAGAAAACCCAAGGATAAGAAAAACCCAGATTTTAATTTCAAGAATTCAGTTGGATATATAGAGCTAGAGATTAAAACTTACGAAAAGAAGAGATCAAGAACAAGAAAGAGAAGTATGAAATTATGAAAAAGAAGCACAAGAAATAGTAAGTGAGAAATATCTTAGAAATATATAGAAGACGAATGAGTATGAACTTAAGGAAAGAGAGTAAAATCAATTCTTCAAATTAAAAAATAAAAATAAAACAAAAAATAAAAGGAAACATAAAAGGGGAAGAAGTGGATGACTTTGATTTTTTGAACGCGTATGAGAGAGGGATACATCAGGGAGAAAGCGAGCTTAATTGATTTGACTTGATCAAATAATTAAATAATAAAATAAACAGATTTATTTGAATAATAAAAAAATAAGGAAAAAGAGAAAGAATTGTCCAGGTCATTTTATATTTAATCTGCGGTTGTTAAACTCCTCAAGGTCAAATATATATATATATTTTTAATATGATAAACAGTATTCTCTTCAAATTTTTGAAGTAATTGCATATTTAACATTCAAATTCGATACTTGTAATTAATTTAAAAGAGTTTTCTAACAATTCATTTGAATAATAAAAAATAAAGTAAAAGAGAAAGAATTGTCCAGGTTATTTTATATTTAATCTGCGGTTGTTCAACTCCTCAAGGTCAAATAGATATATTTTTTTAATATGATAAACAGTATTCTCTTCAAATTTTTTAAAATTAGTTAAATATTTAAAGCTTAAATTTGATATTTCTAATTAATTTAAAAGAGTTTTCTAACCATTTATCTACCCTGTATTAGGTTCAAATTCTTATTTATGTTGTATAAATATAATTGATCAATATTCTCTTTTTCCTCTACGTGCAATACTTAAAAATTTAACGTGTATTATCAAGTTATTAGATAAAATAATGAATAATAAATGTTAAAATAACAAACTGAATATTTCATATTTTGCTGTGAGTGATAATTATTAAAAAATGAATTCAAAAAAATAAAAAAAGGAAAATAAAACTAATGAAGAAATCATTTCTTCTTTTTTAATTATTAAATACTAATTAATATTATCGGTTGCAATTTTATTCTTAAAATTGTAATTGAAAATTATAAGTATAAAAATAGTATTTTAAAAGCTTGCGATTTGATTTGTTAAAACATTTTTCTACTTCAGCGTGTGTATATATATATATATATACTAGTTTTTCATTACGTATTTTGTACATTATTATTAAATATTAGACTTGTTATTAATTACTATTTATTTTTTATATAATTTTTTTATTAATTTATTTCATCTTATTATAATATTTTATTTATAATAAATTATAGGAATAATATTTATCTCAAGTTCTATCAAATTGCTAATTTATCAATTATTAAATTCTATCAAATTGCTAATTTGTCAATTATTAAGAATCATATATAAAATAAAAATAGTAAGTACTTTACAGTAATAATAAATTGTGTGTAGTAAATTATGGTGATGAATTTATAAATTTTTTTATTAGAATTTGATTGTTTATTATTTTAAACTTGATTGTTCATAGTTTATAAATTTTATGATTCATCGTTTTGAACTGATTGTTCATCACATGTTCATCACTTTTATGTTTAATATTTATATTTTAATTTTACATAATTTTGAACTTGATTGTTCAACCTCTTGAATATGTTTGTTTATCACTTTAAACTTTATTGTTCATTGCATATTTATTATTTATAATACATTTTTATTACTTATTCATATTTAAGTTAATTAATTTAATAAATAATAAAATAATTTGATTAATGAATTTTCAATAACATTCAATAATAAATTAAATTATTAAATGATAAAATTAATTCAATTAAATAATACAATCAAAATATTTTTTATTAGTTATTTAATTATTTTATTACTTATGAATATTTAAATTAATTAATTTCATAAATAATAAAATAAATAAAATAAAGTAATTTGATTCATGAATTGTCAATATCATTCAATAATAAATTAAATTATTAAATGATAAAATTAATTCAGTTAACTAATATAATCAAGTTGGTGTGTTTGCTCGTGATTATTAGATTTTAGATTCGTCATTAATCATCACTTGGTTTTTATATAATTTTTTTATTTTTTATTAATTTATTTTTTCTTATTATAATATTTTGTTCATAGTGAATTATAAAAATGCATATTTATTTCAAAATCTATTAAATTACTAATTTGTCTATTAATAAGAACCATATATAATATAGATGCAGTAAATACTTAACCGTCATTTTATATGTCCATACTATTCTCAATCATTCGCGTGCGAGATTCATCATTATTAAATAAATATTAATAATAATCTTATTCGATAAATTAATTTTATTTACTTTTAATTATCATGTAATTAAGTCATATTTAATTTAAATATTAATAGTTGTCAATTATATTTTATTATTATATCATACTATATACAAAAAAACTGTGTTATATTATCTAACCCATTAATTATCTTGTCCACTATATTTGTTAATTTATTTACTATATACAAATTATTTTGTTTATTATTTTTTTTAACCGTATATTCCTAATACTTTTTTATTAAATTATTTTTTATTTCTTTTTAATTTTAGTTATATATTTTATATATATAAAACATAGTTACCTAATTCTAATATAATTGAACTTCTAATTAATACATTATTAATATTATTTACTAATACATTAAATTATTAAATGACCAAATTAAACATATTAACTAATACAATTAGGTTGGTTGTATTGTATATAATTATTAGATATTGAACTAGTATTATAATTCATATGAATATTACTAATTTGTCTATTATTAAGAGTTATATATAAAATAGAGGTAGTAAATAGTTTACGGTCATTTTTTTCATCTCCTAAATTAATAATTTGTCTATTATTAAGAATCATATATAAAATAAAGGTAATAGGTATTTTACGATTATTTTCTTTGTTCCCCTATTCTCAATCATCCTCATGTACAGCACGTTATTGTTACTACTTGGATACATCATTATTAAATAAATAAATAATAATAATCTTGTTGAGTAAATTAATTTTAGATATGTAACTAAGTCACATTTAATTTAAATACTAATAGTTGTTAATTATATTTGATTTTTATAATTTATATAAAAGTAAATTATATTATACTATGCAAGTAATTTTTAAAAACTTAACTCATTCTGTATATGATTAAAATAAATTAATTATTGAAATATATTAAAATTATTAAGAAATTATAACTTCTCAAATAACTTATAAGAATTGTACTCAGTATTTTGAAATTCATATTATATGTTACATGCATGAACTTACCATTATATGAATTCATTGTTTCAGTGAAAATCATTATTGTTGTACTTTAAATGATAATATACTATACTTATTTTTTTTCCATGCTTCCATAATTTTTTTTATTAAATTAAATTTTTTTTCTTTTTAAATTTACATGTCTCCCCTATTTCCACTTTTATATATAGTATGATGATTATGATATGATTATAATTTTTTATTAATGTGTCATGCACGTTATTATTAAATATTGAACACGTATTATGATTCATATGAAGATTACTAATTTATTCATTATTAAGAATCACATATAAAATAGAAGTAATAAATATTTTACAATCATTTTGTATGTTTCTCCTATTCCTAATCATTCACGTGTGATGTACGTAATTTTTAATAATTGAATTCATCATAATTAAATAAATAATAATAATAATCTTGTTCAACAAATTAATTTTAGTTATTTTTAATTATCATATAATTAAGTCATATTTAATGTAAATATTAATGTTTATTAATTATATTTTATTATTATATTTTATATAAAAGTAAATTATATTTGACTATGCAAGTAAATTTTAAAAATTTAACTTGCAAGTTATGTATGTGATTAAGAAAAATTAATTATTAAATTATATTCCTAATATTTTTTTATTCTAATCTTGCAAAATTTCTTTTTGGAACTTTTTCCTTTTTAATTATAGATATGGACATGGGCGACGTAAGAATAATATATAAGAAAGGGCTAACAATAATCAAAGTATAATGATCAAATATTTATTATATATAATAACAATAAAAGTTAGATATATATTATATAACTCTAAATATATTAAGTATTTCTTTTTCAATGTCAGTTCTTTGTATATTAAATCAAAAATCGGATTAAATGTTAGAGTTTAATATATATAATTATCATATATTTGTAATTCATAAATTAAAAATAATAATATAAATTTTTAATAATAGTATTCACAGAACTTAAAAAAATATTGGACATTAAATTAAAAATCAGATTAAACGTTAGAGTTTTATTTATAATTATCACTTATTTATAATTAAAAATAATAATATTAATTTTTATTAATAGTATGCACGGAATAAAAAAAGTTGGAGATTAGTATTTTTTTTATTAATTTATTTTTTTCTTTTTTAATATTAGTTATTTGATTTTTTTTATATATAAAACATAATTATTTAGTTCTAGTGGAATTGAACTTCTAATTAATAAATTATTAATACTATTCACTAATAAATTCAATTAGTAAATGACAAAATTATCCTAATTAACTAATAAAATGTTAGTATTTTTTTATTTTTAATATTAGTTATCTGATTTTTTTATATATAAAACATAGTTATCTAGTCTTAATAGAATTGAACTTTTAATTAATAAATTATTAATACTATTCGCTAATAAATTAAATTAGTAAATGATAAAATTAAACCAATTAACTAATACACTAATGTTGGCTTTTTGGTAAATTTGTTTGTTCCTCTCCCTATTTCCACTTTTATAAATTGTACTAGTTTCTCATTAATGTATCTTGCTCGTAATTATTAAATATTAGACTCGTTATTAATCACCATTTGGTTTATATATATATATTTTTTATTAATTTGTTTCGTCTTGTTATAGTATTTTATTCACAATAAATTATAGAAGTGCATATCTATCTTAAATTTCATCAAATTACTAATTTGTCTATTATTAAAAGTTTTATATAAAATAGAAGTATAAAGTATTTTATGGTTATTTTGTCTATTTCCCATATTCCCACTTTTATACAATCACGTAAAATAGAGATAATAAATACTTTACATTTATTTTGTCTATTTCTTTTTTTTTTAAACCATTTTGTTCATTTCTCTAAATTACTAATTTGTTCATTATTAAAAGTCATATAAAATAGGAGTAAGTTCGTTTGGTCATTTTATTTGTCCTCCCTTATTCCCAACTATCTACATAATTTTTAATAATTGGAATCATCATTATTAAATAAATAATAATATTTTCCAGTAGATTACTTTTAATTATCATATAATTAAGTTATAATAATGATTATTAATTATATTTGATTCTTATATTTTATATAAAAGTAAAATATATATACCATGTATATGAAAGTGTACTTAATCAATTTTTTTCCATTATAGTTGTTAATTTATTTATTATATACAAATTATCTTGTCTATTATAAATTTATTTATTATTTTTTTAATATTAATCATCTTTTTTTTATACATAATTCTAATAGAATTGAACTTCTAATTAATGAATTATTAATATTATTCACTAATAAATTAAATTAATAAATGACAAAATTAACTCAATTAACTAATTCAATCAGGTTATCTAGTTTTTTATTAACATATATTGTACATGATTAGTAGATATTAGACTCGTCATTAATTACCATTTGATTTTTATATAACTTTTTTTGTTTCTTTATTAATTTATTTCATCTTATTTGAAATGTTAATTAATTAATTTTTGAGCTAAATATAGAGTTATAGCTAATATTTGAGACGAAGTACATGTTTATTTCAAATATTAAGTCATATATAAAATATGACTTAATAAGTATTTTACGGTTATTTTGTCTGCCCCTATTAATGTGCATTGTACGTAATTATATATTATAACTCATATAAATATTACTAATTTGTCTATTATTAAAAATTATATATAAAATATAAATAGTAAGTATTTTACAATCATTTTGTCCATCCTCCAAATTACTAATTTATCTATTATTAAGAGTCATATATAAAATATATAAAGTAAGTACTTTACGGTTATTTTACGTGTTCCTCTATTTCCAATCATCCTTAAATTTTCTGTTAAGAAATGTTTCATTCATTATTATAGAAATTCATGTATTTCTATTAATTATATGAATTTAATTATTTTGCCACAAAAGAATTATTCATCCATTGTTTGTGGAAATCCTCTAATTATATGCATGATTTTCATTTTATTAATAAACTGACTATTCATTGCTTTTCATTTGAATTTTTTTAAATTACCGTTTTGTAATAAATGTTGAGTTATCTCTCGAGCAAAATCCTTGTAATTAAGGCAAACAAGAGTTCTCAATTTTTTAATGAATTTTTTTTTTTTACATAAATAGAATTCGTGCTTTTATTTATGAATTAAATCAATAATATATCATCATTAATAAATAAAGAATAATAATTTATATATATATATATAATATAGTTATTTAATTATAATAGAGTTGAACTTCTAATTAATGAATTATTGATATCATTCACTAATAAATTAAATTATTAAAAGATATAATTTACTCAATTAATTAATATAATTATATTGACTTTTCAGTAATTTTGCTTGCTCCCACTTATATATATATATATATATATATATATATATATATATATATATATATATATATATATATATATATATATATATATATACACACACTAGGTTTTACTCGTGCCTTTCACGGCTGTAACATTTTATTTAATTAATAAATAGCTAAAGTGTGACTTAAATATATAAAATAAAATATGATATATTAAGTACATGATCGATATTTTATTATAAATAAATCAATACAAATATATATTATAAATTAAACTTTTTTGTATACAATATTAGTTTTTATTTTATTTGAGTACTTATTTTTTTTCACATATGAAGATCTTCAAGCCACTCTTAAATAATTTTTATTTGAATTGTTAGAAAAAAGTGATAATTTATTGATTATCAGGCAATTAAATAGGAGTAGGAAAGATGATTCACAATTTAATTATAATGTAAAAATTGTAAATGAGTTTATAATTTAAACAGCACGAAAAAAGAAAAATAGATTTTTTTCGGATGGAGTGATTATAATATTTCTCAAAATACTTGACTTCTTTTAATTTAATAAAAGATATCTAAAATGAAATTTTAAGGAGAAAAGGGAGAAGATTATAAATAAGATGGGTTATAATTATCACTAATTTAGTATATAAGGCATTGTTTGGATTGAAGTATTTTAATATTCATAAATTTCATAAAATCTATGGATCTTAAATCTATGGATTATAAAATTTTTTTATTCTAATAATTTTATCGTTTAATTTATCTATAAAATAAATGAATTGATGATATAATTATCGTTGAACTCATATTTGGTTTAATAATCATAATCTATGAATTTAATAATTAGTTACCAATTTTATCATTTATAAAATTTTTTCAGTTAAATTATTTTTATACATATAATTGTTGATACTTATATGGTTATATATAGGGCAAAATTCAGGTAGCTCTCATAACTCGATTTTGAAAAAATGATATAGATTCATGTTATTTGATATGAGTATTGAGAGTTTTAAAATTCATACTATAAAAATGATATGAATGAGTAAATAATTAATTGGAGTAGTAGTGTATGTCTGCACAGAAATAGTGTATATCTACATATAAATAGAAGTAACTTATTTTATAGAGACATATTTATTCTAATATTTAATAAATTAATTTTTTTGATAACAAATAATATTAAAAGAAAAAAACTTTAAAATTGGTATACATTTTTAGCTTGTAAATTCTCTTTTTAATGGCATTTCGTATTTTAATTCTATGTTATTTTCAATATTTTGGTTTAGTTTTGATAATTAAATTATTTTTAATAATAATTTATGGTATTTTAATTCTATGTTGTTTTTTACATTTGGGTTTGGTATTAATAATTAAATTATTTTTAATAATAATAATAATAATAATAATAATAATAAGGCATTATCTAATTAACACAACATAAAACCAATTTTTTCTATTCTATAAAATGCATTCCCAGTACAATATATTAATAGTTAGTATTCAATTGCATTAGATATTCAAATAGCCTCCATAATGACTTTATTTTTCAGATTAACGAAGAGCTGAAATAACCACCTTTGAATAGGCGTAGATTTTTGAAAACTAAAATTACATGCATTCAACTAATTATTTATGGTAAATCACCACTTTCCCAAGCATAAACTAAAAATTATTAAAAATACTAGTAGTAGGCAATACATTTAGATGGGAGAAAAAAATCACAAATTACTCTCTCAAAATGATACATTGTCTGTAATTCCGAGATATATAGATTGGTATCAAATTTTTACCGCCTATAAACGGGGAGAGCTTTAGTATATATTATAGATATGCATTAATATATTGGTGATTAAATGGTTTAATCGTCAAAGAAACTGCCCAAGTTTCATTATTTAAGTTGACACAAAAAGACTAATCATATCAAATCCTTAATTAATTACACAGTGCAACTTGGCAGATGCAAATTGATCGACTTGACTGGTTTGGTCCGGATTGGATTGGATTGAATGATTACATACTTCATGTTAACTTAAACAATTGATCCGTGATTAAGTCTCTATTGATAGTGCATTAATTATGTAATTATTATCAATTATGATTTACTTAAAGAAATTAAAAGCCTATTTTAAGAATGGTCACTCATCGGTTTTATTTTAGAATCCAACCCATCGAAATCAACAAAAAGAGTGGATGCCTGTTTTTTTTTTTTTAAGTCTTCCCATTTCTTCGTGAACTTCAAGGGAGTGAATTACATATCTCAATTATATAAATCGTGACTATTTAATACCTCAATAATTATTTATAACACAAAAATATATTAATTAATATTTTATAATTAAATGATATTTCTGTCTTCAGATAATAAGATTTGGCATTGCGTTTGAAAAAAATATTTTTTGGAAAAGAAATTTTTTATTTCTAACTTTTTTTTTAATTTTGAAAATTGTTTTTGAGTAGAAACAAATAAATAAATATTTTTTCAGAAGCATATTTGAAAAAAAACAGTTTATAAAAAATTAAAAAAAAGTCAATTAAATAAAAAAAATTCAAAACCTGCTTTTAAGACACTTAATAGTAATTTCAAACACTCCTTTAATCTCCCTAATAGAAGTGTAATATAAAATGTTCATATCAGATAAATTTAAATAAAAAATAGAAGTACCATTTAGATACAAAATAAAAATTGAGGTATTTTTGTGTTACAAATAATTTTTAAAATATTAAGTTGTTATAATTTATATAATTGGAGTATCATTGGTGTAATTCACCCACTTCAAAATATTAAAATTTAAGTGATTCGACATTTTGGTTTTGGAGTTTATATATTTATGCCTTTTTTTTCCCCTTTCAAAGGTGTAGATATAAAAAAAAAAAAAAGAAATATATTAAATTTTTTATACAAAAATTAAAAGAAATTTATAAATTAATGGAAATTAAACTCGCCTCATGCTTTAATGTGTAACTGTTAAATTATACAGGAGTGTCCCTAGTATTCAAGTTTTAAATTGCAACTGTTATATTATATTTTTGTTAGTCTATTTTTATTTATAAATCTCACATCATCTTAGCTTATAAGCATCATTGGAACTTTGGTGGAGTTTTGGCTAAAAAAATAAATACCCCACTATAAATATAAATGATGCCTCCAAAATTTTTGTTTTTGAAAAAAAAAAAAGAGAAAACGAAAATTATCACACCCTTTGCTAAAATTGAAATTGAAATTTGATATATTCTTAATTATAAATCGCACATGGTCAGCTTATAAAATTGATAGTTTCTTCATGATATATTAAGACTTATGAAGGCATCTCTGAACAGTTTCTCTATCTACTATCTATCTTTATTTCTTTTGTTGATCGCTTTCCAAATTAATGCTATCTTCATAAATTTTTTTTGGAGTGGAACTCTAGCAGGGAAAAAAAAATGTTTAATATTAGATAAGATGTCATCCAACTATCTAAAAAGATGGGAGGCTAAGGAGTTGGTTTTTTACTTGATAAAAAAATAAGGCTCTATTATTCAAATGGTTTTGGCGACTCAGACAAGAAAGTGATTATAATAGCCTTTGGATTCAAGTCATAACAGAAAAGTATAAAATTGATCCTCACTTCTATCTCTCCTCTCCAATCTCTACTAGTCATTTCTCTATGGTATGGAAGGATGTATGGAATTTGTAGTCCCTCCCTCATTTCAATACCGATATTAAAGTCCTTATAGGTAATGCTGAAAGGTGCAAATTCTAGGTACATAGATGGGTCTCCGATCATTTTCCAAAGTTGTTCAATAATTTCTTTGATCAAAATGCTTTTATTAAAAATATGATTGTCTAGGATGGCCTCAAATGGGAATGCATTCTCCGATAAAGTAGACATATTTGACCTTGAGAGCAAAAATGCCATAATCTTTTGCTTAATCTGGTTTTAGGTTACCACATCTCTTCTTGTAACTGTAATAAATTCATTTGGTCTCATAACCTCAATGGTAATTACACTGTCAAATCTGCAGCCAATCATGTATCATATGCCATCTTTGCCCTCTACCTTCATTTCTCAATAGATTGAATACAAAAGATATTTTGAGTGCAAAAGGCATCATCCCAGCTAATAATAGTACTCTTTGTCCTCTCTGTAATAATATTGTGGAAACAGCGAATTATCTATTGGTGTTGCACCTTGAAGTTTGCATCCCGTGGTATAAATTTTGTGTTTAGAGGGTATCTCTTGTGTAATTCCAAAATCTTTGTATGATTTTCTTCACCAATGAGAGTTCTTAGTTATGAATTTTTTCCAAAAGTAGATTTGGTATATCATTTTCCATGTCATTATTTGGTCAATCTAGCAAAAATATAATGAAGTAGTGTTCAAAGTAAGAGCTCTAAAAATTGAAAATGTGTTTTTTGTTATTGGATACATATCTAAAGCATGGGTGTAGGCTATAAGAAATGAAGGTGTTTTGCAATGTCAAGATTTATTTTTGAGAATTGATGCTATTAAACTTCATGGATCTTGGGTTAAAATCAGGCCTCCCACGTCTTGTTAGATTGCTCCGCCTCCAAACTTTTAATTAAATAGAATATGAATGGTTCTTCTCTTGACAAACCTGGTCTAGCAAGAGTAGGGAGTGTTCTTAGGGATTTTACAAGCAATGGTCTTTGCCTTTTCTCCTTGCTGTATGGTATCTTGGATTCTAATGCCATTTAAATAATGGCCATCATATATGCCTTACATATCACTACAAAGTATGATTATTCTCTCTTTTCATGCATTATATTTAAATCTAACTCAAGTAATGTGATCACTTGAGGAAGAAAAACATAAACTATAGTATTTTCATATAGAATTATGTCTTATTGAAACTCTTAAAAAGAGGTGTAGATCGGTTTAATTTGTACATACTAGAAGAGAAAACAACTCTATAGCTGATTCTCTAGCCAAGCAAGGAGTTTCTTGGTCTTACAATTTTATAGCTTGGATTTAGTTACAAACTTTTTATATACACTTTTCTTAAGTATGATAATCTGTGTATTGTTTTATTTGTTTTTCGCAATATGGCATGAGGGTAGTTCATGCCACTTATTATGATGTGCTTAATTCTAGATGGAGTTTTTTCATCACTTTAAGTTGGATTTTTGATGATTTTTCCCCTTTATTAATAAAATTTGGCTTATAAAAAAAACCAGCAATTATAAACTCTATGACTTGAATTTTCAGGTCAACTTAAGAACTTACATTTTTAATAGTAAACATTTTTATCGTTTGAGTATGTTTCTATATACTTATCCTATTGAAATTTCATATAGATGGTATGTCATGAATTCAGATTTTGAAATTTTGTTGATCAAAGCTTGCTGAAACAAAATGTTTCAAGAATGTCAAGAGCCTTGACAACGTAAAGAACCAACCATCTTCAAGATTGGTTCACACGAGGGCTTAATTAAGCTTTGAGTCGTACGGTACATTGCATATGAACATATGTAACTGTAATATTCTATGCAAATTCCACATGCCCAAAGAAAATTTGGTCAAAATATAAAGAAGTCAAATTTGGAGATGTGCTAGCTTGATATACTAGCTTTCCGATCCCAGGACAGAAAAGAATGAAGGAAAAAGAATAGGTTTATAAGCCGATACACTATCTACTAGAGAGAATATAAAATAATAGTTAGACCGTGTGATTTGGGCATTTACATATTATTACAGATCAAATTGAACATGAGCCATTACAGGAACACATATACCACAGATTAATTAAAAAAATTAAGTTTGTTATAAGATCATAGTTATTAGTGTTAGAATTTTGACCATATTGTATATATGTTTGCTAGGTATATTGTCTATTCAACAACTTCATGGGTATGGCAGCCAGACCAAAGCATGCAGTATGCTAATTGCTAACGTGTATATATTGAAAATTCACTTTATGTCTTATTTATTTAATCATTAGGGACCATATAATAGTCATACGAAATTATTTTTGACTGGCTAATTTTCAAACAAGACGAAATATATACATTTTGCATATTTTCTACATTTTTCTCATACATGATACATGCAATATTCACTAATAAGGATTATCTTTTAAATTTGGTTTTTGTTTGAAAAAGTGAGTACAATTTCATGTAACTAACGGCTTACAGTAATTTTCATATAAATAATTTGTTTTTCAACTTATAAAAATGTTAACATATATAATCTAAGATACAAAAATTTACTTGAGATAACAAATATATCACTATAAATTAAAAACGATGCATGTCAATTAATTATTATTCAGTAGGCATATAAATTATTATTATTTTTTCCATGAGGAGACACAATAGCGGGTGAATTACACAATACAGGTTCATCCTCTCAAAATTCCTATCAATTTTGGTGCTTTATGGGGTAAATTTCATCCACAGTTTTCAAATTATATAACTCGTAACAATTCGGTATCTGAAAAATTATTTGTAACATAAAGATACCTCAATTTTCATTTTGTAACACAAAAGTAACTCAACTTTTATTTTGTAACTACATAGTACTTCCATATTTGAATGTTAATCTCCTAACATAAGTATGATATAAAATATGTACATCAAATAAATTTTAATAAAAAATAAAATTAGATGTAATATTCACATAAAATAAATTTCAATTTTACTGATTGTGTATTACAACTAATTTTATTTTTATTAAAATTTATTTGGACATTTCATGTTATACTTCTGTTAAAGAGACTAAGAAGTATTGTTAAGTGTTCTAAAAGCAAGTTTTGAATTTTTTTTATTTAGTTGACTAATTTTTTTTTTAAGTTTTATGAATTATTTTTTTTCCAAATATACTTCTGGAAAAAAATATCTTTTTATCTGTATTTACTAAAAAATAGTTTTCAAAACTCAAAAAAGTTAAAAATACAAAATTTTTTTATCCAAAAAACTTTTTTTTCCAAACACAATACTAAATGAACCCTAATAGTCGAAGACATATGTACTATTTAGTTACAAAATCATAGTTGAGATATTTTTGTATTACAAATAATTTTTAAAATACTGAATTGTTACAATTTACATAATTGGGGTATATTTGTGTTACAAATAATATTTCAGGTACCTAGTTGTTATGAGTTAGATAATTGAGGTACCTTTGTGTTATAAATAATCTTTTAGTTACCGAGTTGTTACGAGTTATATAATTGAAGAACCGTATGTGAAATTCACCCGTGCTTTATAGCTATGAGCTCAAAACCTCTCACAAAACTCACACATGAGAATACTAATTAAGCTACCTCTTGATACTTTAGCCAATTATATAATGAAAATATTATATACTTTTAATTTCTTAATTTTTCACTAAGTAGACATTGTGCATGAACAAAATGTTTTTGTTCCAAAAAATGAAAATGTGATAAAATTTTAATTTTATGATACATAAACAACTAATTTCTCTGCATAGTCGAATTGTATAAATTATAATGAGAATTAAATTTATTTGTTTAGTCTAATATGAAGATTAATTAAATATTTCATTTCTTGTAGCATGTGGAGAGATTTCATGAATTATTTTAATATGGAAAAATTACTATTTACTCCATTTAATTTGACATAATACATTAGTACATTCTGAAGTTTAAAAAATATATTATTTGCTTCATGTAATTTGACATAATACATTAATACCCCATGAGATTTAAAAGTTATACTATTTACCCCCTGAAATTTTGACATATTGCACTAATAACTTCCTGCAAATTTAATTTACTAGACTAATACTATATAAGCAAAAAAGAATATTTCTTTTTACTAGTGTGTTATAAAATGAGCACTAGTATATTATGTCAAATTATATGAAACAAATCGTATATTTTTCAAATCTTAGAGTACTAATGTATTATGTCAAACTAGAGAAAACTAAAGGGAGTAAATAGTAATTTTCCCTTATAAAATTAGCTAAGTTGATCCCTTTTTTGTAAACGGTAATGCCAAGTTGATTAATATGACAAATTACTAAACTCCGAAGGAATAATTTTCACTGTTGGGTTTATTTTGAGGAGGCATATAATTTACTAGACTAATACTCCATAAACAAAAAAGAATTTCTTTTTATTAGTGTGTTATATTTTTTTCAAACATTAAATGAGTACTAGTATATTATGTCAAACTATATAGAGCAAATTATATATTTTTCAAATTTTAGAATACTAGTGTATTATATTAAATTAGAGCAAACTAGAGGGAGTAAATAGTAATTTTTCCTTATAAAATTAGCTAAGTTGGTTCCTTTTTGTAAACGGTAATGCCAAGTTGATTAATATGACAAATTACCGAACTCCGAAGGAATAATTTTCACTCTCGGGTCTATTTTGGGAAGGCATATAATAGAGACAGAGTCCTTTTGTCGCATTATTATTATTATTTTAACAAAAATATTAAAAGATTCTCAAAAACAAAAACAAAAAAAACAAAAAAATTAAAATTCTATAAAAAATAAAATTTTTTCATATATATAATATGTATATATGGTTAGATTTGAAAGACATGGAGTTTGATAATGATGGATGGATTTTGATATATTTTAATTAATGCATGTTCTAAGATGTCAATTTGTGATAGGTAAATGAAGAGAAGAAAATATAAACAAAGTGTTCAAATTAAAACGACCGCTGAGTGAGAGAATTAATGCTTACCCTTGCTTAGACGTCTCTGCTTATTTGTATATGAAACTTTCAGTAATTGATTTATTTATGAGGTAAATAATTTGTAAACATCTTACACTTAATATAAATTTAAAACAACTTTAAGAAAAACATCCAATTATAACTGTATCATTTTCTTAACTGTAATTATATATATATATATATATATTTACGATTTATTCTCTCTATTTTATTATATTATATTAATACATTACTGTATTAGATTTTCTATTGAAAAGATATTAGACTGTGGTGAATGACAAAAAAAAAATTACTATTTACTTCTGAAGTTTAACATATTATATTAGTATTTCTGCGAATTTGATTTATTGTACTCTTATAAAGTTTCATATATTATACTTGTTAGTACCCTCCTGAATAAAAAAAAAAATATTATTTCTAACTAATTATAAATATTTTAAAAATTAATAAAAATATTACATAATTTTAAGTGGTATATATATATATATATATTAGAATATTAATTTTATTTTTAAGAGGTATTAATATAATATATCAAATTTTCATTTTTAATATATATATTAGAATATTAATTTTAAAAAATAACTTGGTGGTAGGAGTCCTTTCTTAATATTTATGGACCGTTCCTCAACATATATAGTGCGAATGCCTTGAGTTCAATTTGTAATATAAATATCCTCAAACTTTAATTCGTGAAACAAAAATATTATCCTTATCTATTTCCATAGATTTCATAAATTACATTGATCTGACTAAACATCATATCAACACCTACATGAAATACACATATAAAACTCTTATAAATTTCATTTTCAAGATTTGTATTTAAATAATTTTTTTTTTTAATTTTTTGTACTCCATAGTATTGTGATTAAATGAATTTTTTTTAAGAAAAATTAAACTTAAAAACATTTCTTGTTCATGTAAAATTCTTTAAAAAAAAAAAAATCATTTAAGCACAATTCAATAGTGCATAAGAAGATATTGAAATACGAGTTTATATGTATATTACACGTAAGCAGTAATGTAAATGTATACTCCCTTTACTATGGAAAAAAAGTTTAGTTTTCATTGATAATAAAAAAGTAACAGATAAATGGATTTTAAAATTTTTTCAAAAAATAACAGTTATTATGAAACAAAATAGTATGTAAATTTATATTATTTTTTAAAATTTGTCTATATAAAGAATATAAAAGTCTAATTTTTACACCCTTGACTTAATTAGACTTCTAGCTCCCTCCTAACTTAAATTTCCAGTTTTTTGTCTCCTTGACTTGAGGTCTCGTCTCTGCAGCCATGGGGGACTCCCAAATTACATAATTTCATTGTTTGATTACCAGGGAATTAAGTTCCTACTTCTATTTTTTGTTTTTGTTTTTTAACACAAAGAAGTCAAGAATCTTGGAATATAGAAGTGATCCATGGACCACCTCACAAGTTGTCGATCCTTGTTAAACCCACATAGTCAATTATTTTTTAAGTTTAGAGTCCATGGACCATCCTCTAAGCTTAGACCTCATAAATGATTGAAGTTTCTTTGCGCCTCTGTTTTGTCACAAAATTAACATTACAGATAGGTGTTATTTTCATAATTCATACTAAATGAAATTGATAATTAAGAGAGTGAATTAAAAAGATTTAATAGTTTAATTAGAGAATTTTAAAACAAAATTGATTATTAAGAGATTCAATTATATATATATATATATATAAAGTTTCAAGTTGCTTACACTTGAAGCCTAACTCAAGTGACAAGAACGTTTACTCATGGGAGGATAAGGTTTTGAATTCAATTAATTTCCTCGGTAATCCGCACTATGTGTGATTTCTCTTTTATTGCAAGTGCAGAGGGATAACTATCTTCTATTATATGGTCCACGATTGGATCTTTTAAATGTATTTATAAGATGTCTCCTCTCTTTAATACCAAAAAAATTTTTATATTTTATAGGATTGAAAAATATTTATAAGAAAATAACACAATAGGTTAATTAGGTTAGGACCAATTAATGGTCCATTATTGAAAGTTATACTCCCAAAATGGGAAACATAGAATTCGATTCCCAAATTTATACGGATGTGAAAGGAATGAATGGTCTTGGAATAGGAAATAAATGAAACTTCCAAGATGATTCCATTTTCAGTTTCAAAATTGAATGGTCCCAAATATACCAATTTCTTGATTGTGATATTGTAAGCTATAATCTCTAAGTTTTTTTTTTAAAATATTAAAAAAAAAAAAGAAGTTTTGTTATTCCAAAAATTCACCAATCTGAAGAAAAGGCCAGAATTTAAGAAGCCCATGAGACATGAAACCAATGGGCCTGTTCAATGAGTTGGTCTGTTCAATGAGAGCCTGTTACCGCCGCTTCTGAAATTAAAACTTCAAAACTGCACAAAGACGTTTCCATGAATCAAAAGGCCGATTTATGCAAAATCTTGCTTCGAAATTTCAAGATGAGTTGAAAGAGATTTCCATTTCTATTTCAAGATCCGTCTCTGATTCTTTGTAATGGATCCTCATCCAAACCCGTTTAGAGGTAAATAGAAATCCCCTGTTATTTTTTTTTTATAGAAACTTCAGTTACTCTGTTTTTCAATTGGATCCAATTTAGATGTATTGCTCTGAAAATTCAGAGAAAACACAACTTCCAGGCCAATAATCACTGGTAATAAACCAAAAACCACAGCCGAAGAATCTCAAATTTCCAGGTAATTCTAGTAACCCGACATTCATTTCCACTTTCTTCCATATTGAATTTAATACATCCTCTCTTTCCAGGGAAAAGCGAATATTTGGTACTGCTCGAAGCACAAACATTCCCGGGAAAAGTATAACGACGGAGGAGAGAAAGATGATCAAGGCCTTAAAACCCAAATCAACAAAAACTAACAAAAAAGAAGTTGCCAAGGAAAATCAATTTTGGCGTAAAAAGTGAGATAAAAGACAGTACCATTGATAAGGAGCTCATCGTTGACTATTAATCCACCACCAGTAATACCTCCTCTATCTCCCACCGCAACAACAGCCTAAGTCAGAGTAGGCGCCGCCGGAGCCACGCCAACCTTAGGAACAAGTACATGAATAGTAGAGCCTTAAAATCTCCAACTCCCAAAGGATCCTTCAAAAACTCCTCGATTAGAATTTGCATTTTGGCTTATTCCACAGGGCCGAAGAAATAATCCCATGCTGTTTCTTTTTCAGATACTATTGTCAGATCAGAACTTCCTTCCCCCAACAATTCATTTGCTTCTCCTACTTCTTGTATTTCTCTACGTTTTGGTTTTCTTGAGACTCTCTTTGGCATCTAATCTCAATATCTCCAAGTTGGGATTAACCTAAACAAAATAAAATGATATTTAAATTAAAAAAAATTTAAAATACTTATCTATATATACATTATCCATGAACAAATTCATGTACCAATTCATTCATAATTTGTCACGTAAGCAAAATAGTTATTATTTTGTATTCATAGTATAGGCTGTGATTATATTGGTCATGAACACCATAAGGTCATGTGAATGAGAATTTAAAACGCAAATAAATTATGTTGAATTTTGTAGAAAACTGACCTGATTTCGAACACATTGCATATGGTTGATCTTTTAATTTTCTTGATTAATTAAAATGCCAGGCTTTCTTCTTGTTCTAAACTCATGGCTGTTCCTTTCTCCTTCTGAAAACCACATGGAGAGAAAATGAGTTAGGAAGAAGAGACTTAGCTAAAATTCAGAGGCATGTTCTGGGCTATCCATCAAAGTCCAAGGTCTTTTACCCACATTTATGCTTTTGCACATCAATAATAATAGAAACGCCTATTAACTTCTGAAATCAAATAGATTGGGTTAAATTTATATTTCAAATTAACTATATATCTCAGCTCATAATATTGCCCACAAATAAGATGAATAATCTTAAATAATCTAGTCCAGTTAAGAAAAATTAATTAATAATATATGTTAACCAAGCCATACCCATTTCGTTGATAATACTTGAATAGTATTATTAAGGTTGTCTTTCCATTCCCATTCTTGTTTCTTCGTTCCTGTTTGAACTTGACTAAGCTTTGGTGTGTTGATGACTCGAGCAAACATCTCCATACTAGGACATTTTATAACAAACACTTCTTCCAAACAGGGAAAATCAAAAGTATTATGACTTGAGCAAAAACTTGTCAGATATGGTAGATTATCAAGTACCAAATATTCTAATTGGCTAAAACTAATCTTACTTTCATCTTCATACAATTCAACCTTTACTATCTCTTCCAAATTTTTGCATCTCCCAACATACATTTTTTTGAGTTGCACAAGACTTTTAGTTGTTGAAGTAGGCATTAGAGTTATCAGGCCATCACATTTTGAGATTTGCAAGAATGTCAAATTTTCAAAAGACAAGAAAGATGACACTAGAGTTGTCAACATGTTGCATTCCCATACTTTTAGTACTTGCAGATTCTGAAAAACAGCGACAGTTAGAGTGTCATCAACATGCACCACGTGTTTGAGATGTGGTAGTTCAGACAGAATTATTTTTCTCAAACATCGTAGCATCTCATAGTGGTTGTCCTTGCTAATGTTCAATTCACAAACTTTTATTTCTTCCGCTAAAAACTTACTCATAACAAGCTTCTTTCTATTTGGAGAATTGTTAAATGAAAAAACTACTTCAATGACCTTCAATCTGGGTAAGAAATGAGACCCATCATCACCGTACTCGATATAATCTCCTTCTATTCTCAGTTTCTCTAAATTTGATATTTCAATCTACAACATAAAAAAAAAAAAAATTAACAAAGAAAAAAAAAAGAAAATGAGTTGTCGCTATTTTTCAAATAGCAATATCATATATTTGAGTCAGAACTCATCAATTTTATAATTTTTAGATTTTATCTTGTTACATTTTTCCAAGATTCAAACATTTTATTCCGACAAGGCTGAAGAATATAAGATCAGAATTCAAGTGATACATATTAAAATATTTAATTTTAGCCCATATTTAATATAAATAAATTACATTGGACAGACAGAATTTATTGCAAAAATCTTTAAATATTTTAGATAAAAGATATTTATCCTTCTATTACATTCACAGTTTTAAAATAACTAATTTTTTTACTAACATATATGTGATTATTAGATATTGGACTCGTCATTAATAATTATTTGGTTTTTATATAATTTTTTTTGTTTTTTATCAATTTGTTTTGTCTTATTACGATATTTTATTTACAGTGAATTAGCAGTGCATGTTTATTTCAAATTCTATTAAATTACTAGTTTGTCCATTATTAAGAGTCATACATAAAATAGATGTAATAAATACTTTACGGTCATTTTGTCTGTCCCCCATTTTCAATCACCCACGTGCAATAGACGTTATTTTTAATAATTAGATTCATCATTATTAAATAAATAATAATAACATTTTTGTTCAACAAATTAATTTTAGTTAAACTTTTAATTATCATGTAATTAAGTCACATTTAACTTAAATATTAATGATTATTAATTATATATATATATATATTCAAATATAATTAATAACCATTATATATATATATATATAACTATGCCAAATTATCTAGTCCATTAATTATTTTGCTCATTATGATTGCTAATTTATTTACTACTAGATTTTTATTAACGTGTCTTGCACATAATTATTAGATATTGGATTTGTTATTAATCATTATTTGGTTTTTATATTAAATAGAAGCAATAAATACTTTACATTCATTTTGCTCTAATTTATTCATTATTAAAAATTATACATAAAATAGATGTATTAAATATTTTATATGTTCCCGTATTCCTAATCATACATGTGCAATACACATGATTTTTAATAATTGAATTCATTATTATGAAATTAATAATAATAATAATAATACTGTTTAATAAATTAATTTTAATTATATAAGTAAGTCACAATTAAAATTACACCCTTAATTTAGTGCATTACACACTTATTGTAAGACCAATTTAGTGATGAGTAAACTATTATCTTGATAATTGATAATTTTGTTTGTATTTTGGGTGCATTAAGAATGAATTTGATTTTAGGATTTTTATTTAAAAAATGAAAAATAATGTTAGGACATATTCATTGCAGACCTTTAAGAGAGAGAGAGAGATATATATATACACTAATAAATATTAAATTAAAAATTGGATTAAATATTGGAGTTTTATTTATAATTATCACTTATTTGTAATTAAAAATAATAGTATTAATTTTTATAAATAGTAGTCACGGAATATAATAAAATAATAATATTGGACACTAATAATTTTTTATTAATTTACTTTTTTAATATTAGTTATATGATTATTTATATATAAAATATAATTATCTAGTCCTAATAGAACTAAACTTCTAATTAATGAATTATTAATATTATTTACTAATAAATTCAATTAGTAAATAACAAAATTAACTCAATTAAATAATACAATCATATTGACTTTTCGGTAATTTTACCTGTCCCCCCAATTAAAAATAATAATATAAATTTTAAATAATAATATTCATAAAACTTAAAAAAATTTTGGACGTTAAATTAAAAATTGGATTAAATATTAGAGTTTTATTTTTAATTATCACTTATTTGTAATTAAAAATAATAATATTAATTTTCATTAATAGTATTCACGGAATGTAAAAAAAATAATACTGTTGGACACTAATAATTTTTTATTAATTTATTTTTTTAATATTAGTTATATGATTTTTTATATATAAAATATAGTTATATAGTCCTAATAGAACTAAACTTCTAATTAATGAATTATTAACATTATTTACTAATAAATTTAATTAGTAAATGAAAAAATTAACTCAATTAAATAATACAATCATGTTGGCTTTTTGGTAATTTTGCATATCTTTCCCAACTCTTACTTTTATATATAGTATGATATGATATATAAATTATCTTCCATTATATTTTTTTTACTGTGCCTTCCTAGTATTTTTATTTATTAAATTATTTTTTTCTTTCTTTTTAATACTAGTTATATATTTTTTGTATATATTAAACATAGTTACGTAGTTATAGTAGAATTGAACTTCTAATTAATGAATTATTAATGTTATTCACTAACAAATTAAATTACTAAATGACAAAATTAATTTAATTAACTAATACAATTAGATTGATTTTTTTGGTAAATTTGTCTAACTCATATTCCTACTTTTATGTATATAAGTATGATAATAAACAATGATGAGAATATAAAAAAAGAGAAGCTTATTTTATAGTTAACCTTTAAAATTGATTTGCAATTTCAAGCTAAGCATTTTGCCGTAGAAACTACTGTGTTAGAGCATCATCCGGATGGTATGGTATTTAGTTATGGCTTCTTCATTATATCGCAGAATATCTTATAATCGTTAGGTATTGTGTAAGAAAACAAATAAAGAAGAGCAAGAAAAAAAATAGAGGGGGTCATACCTTTTGAAGCAGAAGGAGCGGTTGTGGAATTGCGATAATGTGTAGACCTCTATTTGATATTGCTGCACCCAATTTCACTGCTTTATCATACCCACGTACTTCCATATATTCCAATTTTGGGCACACACAGATATGTTTTCCCATACAGAAACTCTTGATTTGGTTCAGGCTTTCAAGTGCAAGGAAGCTTAATTCAGGAAAATTGACGGGTTCGGCCCCTTTGCTTTCATAAATTGCCCGTTTTTCTCTCTTTTTCCCGACGTCGGATACAATTCTCCGACATTTATCATCATCGGGTTCCACGCTCTTTGGCTTTCCAACAATATGTTCCACCCCACAAGTCCTTATTTGAAGATTTTCAAGCTGCAGAAGTCTAAAAGCCATAGATTCAGGAAATACATACTCAAGAACATTACAATTAGAAGCTTCAACTGATTTTAGATTTTGAAAAGTGAAACCTCCAGCTGCATAGTCATTCCATATCTGCTTCAATGAGGGCATAGATGTTATGCCTAAGTGTCTCAGTTCAAATGCTATCACTTCAGTAGAATTGAACCCCTCCAATTGATATATCTCTTCAATCTTAGGACAATAGGATAGACTCAGGGTCTCTAATCTCTGGAATCTTCTGAGGACATTTGGTGAAAACACAGCTAAGAGTTCTGAGCAGTGTTGAATTGTCAATAATTTAAGTTTGCAGAAAGAATCAGCTATGAGCTCACAATGCCATAAATATTCCAAATTATTCATATAAGAGACTTTCATTATTTGCAAATTAGCAAAAATAACCTGCCAATATCATTAATTACTCTTGATTAGTAATGTGCCTTTCGATCTAAGCAGTAAATATTGAAGCACACAACTATATAAGAAAAAAAAAACAAATCACACGTAGCTAAATATATATATATACACAAAATAATTATTAGTATGCATATATGACATGATATGATGGATTTAATCAATGAAAAATCCATGGATATGATCTAGATAAGAATCTTCTATATCATTCAAAGTCTGCATTTAGTTTCAAAATGTACTATTTTAGTGATGTAGGGAACTAGGGATCTTCCATATATAACATCGGCGTTGAAGATTGGGCGTTTCCTGAACGGGGGCTTTGGTTTCATATTAAAAATAGACCCTATACCTAATTAATGAGTTTTGGTCTCTTGGATAAAAGTTTAAAAATAAGAGAAATGCTAGCAATTCGAAATTCTCGGGCATTTTTTATTATTATACATTTCCAACATAAAAAAAATATGTATCTCTTCACTTAATTATAAATATCATTAGTTTATATAATAAAAGCTAGTGCTTTATATATATACATGTCCAGAAAAAATGATAGTTATTCTTTTTTTTTTCGTATCAAAGTTTGCAAAATATATTAATGTTGAAATCATTACCACATGCATCTACAAAAAGATATACTAATTGAGGTTAACCTAGCTAGTAGAATGCAACGATGGATCCAAAGGAGGATATTTAGGGGTCCAAGCCCTCTATTTTAAATATATATATATATATATAATAAAATAGGTTTAGATTTTTTATTTTCTTAATTGGATTCCACTTTTTTCTAGAATTTATTACTTTGTCTTGGATAGTTCATCTAACTTTTAGCTCATTCAGACTTTTATTTATTGTTCATTAATTTTTAGGAAACTTTATCTTTTAAAAGAAACAAGAAAACCATATCCCTAAACTTCTTTAAACAACCGTACGGTCAATAAGAAAGCAACCAAAAGAAAAAGAAAACAAAATAAACAAATCAATGTTTAGGGAAAGAGAAGAAAGATCAATAGTAGTTGAACAACCGAACAAGCATATTCGAATTCTCCCTAAGTTAAACTTCTGAATTTGCTACTGATAGAATGGATATTAGTTGTTGTTCATACATGTTTATATATGTTTATTATTTAAGGAGTTTATATTTTTTTTTTAAATATTAATAGGTACCATTTGAAGTATAGAAAAAAAGAACATGAATCTATATGATTATTACAAAATAGATAAAATTAAAAAAAAAAATACACAAATATAATTTCAAATAATCAAATATTGGTTAGACATTATTGGGATTTGATTGATGGTGTGGACTTGATTTCCAGTTCGCTATTATTTAACATTTAGAGAGCTAAGGAGTTTGTTCTGAACATATTCTTCAATCCTTTGGTTCAAATTTTTAACAAAATTTGTTGGCAAATAAAAAGGGAAATTAAGAAACAAAAAGAGGGCCATACCTTTTGAAGCAGAAGAAACGGTTGTGGAATTGCGAAAATGTGTAGGCCTTTTCTATTTGAGATTTCTGCATCCAGTTTCACTGCTTGTTGATACCCGCTTACTTCCATACATTTCAATTTTGGGCACTCAGATATATGTTTTCCCGCACAGAACCTCCGGATTTCGTTCAAGTTTTCAAGCAGAAGGAATCTTAATTCAGGAAAGTGAAAAATATAAGATGGTTCATCATCATCGGGTTCTACACTCTTTGCCTTTCCAACAATATATTTCACCCAACAACTTCTTATATTGAGGTTTTCAAGCTTCAGAAATCCAAAAAAAGCCACAGATTCTGGAAATACATATTCCAGAACATCACAAGCATAAGCTTCAACTGATTTTAGATTTCGTAAAGTGAAACGTCCAACCGCATAGTCACTCCAAATCTGCTTCAATGAGGGCATATACGTTATACTCAAGTGTTCCAGTTCAAATTCTACCAATTCAGTAGGATTGAATCCCTCAAATTGATATATCTCTTCAATCTTAGGACAATATGATATATTCAGAGTCTTTAATCTCTTGAAAATTCTCAGGACATCTGATGAAAACACAGTTAAGAGTTTTGAACAACGTTGAATTGTCAATGATTTAATTTTGGACAAAGAATCAACCGTGAGCTGACTATGCCATAAATATTCCAAATTATTGATATCAGAAACTTTCATTGTCTGCAAATTAGAAAAAATAACCTGCCAATGTCATTAATTACACTTGATTAGTAATGTGCCTTTCCATCAAGTTTATCATATAATTAAGCAGTAAATATTGAAGCACACAACTAAATAAGAAAATTGCCCAAAAACGAAAAAACAAAGCAATCACATGTTGCCATATATACAAAATAATTATTAGTATATGCATACATGACATGATGATTGATTTAATCAATGAAAAAAATTCATGGATATGATCCCGACAAGAATCTTCTATTTCATTCGAAGTCTGCATTTGGTTTAAAAATGTACTACTTTAGTGATATAGGGATCTTCCATATGTCACATTGGCATTGAAGATTGAGCGTTTTTTTGGGTAAAGATTGATGAATTGGTTCAATGTATTACTTTGGAATAACATTATTTATACACAAGAGCTATAAATGAGATAATTACAAGATGGAAAAATATATGTACAAATAAATAAAAGGTAGCTACAGAGAAGGGATAAAACGTATCCCTTTACACTCCCCCGCAAACCAATGTTGGGCAGTGTTGAAGACGTAGTTTACTACGAAGGAAGAGAAATCGTGTGGCAGGCAGTGGTTTGGTCATAATATCAGCTGCTTGGTCATCTGTGGATATGAAGCAAATGAGCAGCTGACCAGATGCAACACGTTCATGAACAAAGTGGTAGTCAAGCTCAAAGTATTTTGTCCGAACATGGAAGACAGGATTCGAGGAGAGATACACAGCACCAATATTGTCACACCACAAAGTGGGAGCTTGTGGTGAGTGAATGCCAAGTTCAGAGAGAAGGTGTTGTAACCAAATGAGTTCAACAGTACCATTAGCAAGGGCTTTGTACTCACTTTCAGTAGAGGAACGGGCGACTGTAGGCTGTTTCTTTGCACCCACGAAACTAGATTGTGGCCCAAGTAAACTGCAAACCCATTGGTGCTTCGATGGTCATCTTGATAACTGCCCCAGTCAGAGTCCGTGAAGCATTGCAATTGATTCGAAGAGTCAGCTGAGAGAAACAAATCAAGAGAAAAAGTTTGAGCAAGATATCGTAAAACTCGCTTCACATCCTTCCAGTAAGTATCGGTTGGGGCATGCATGAACTGGCAGAGCTTGATCACACTGAAGGCAATGTCAGGTCTGGTCATTGTAGCATATTGAAGTGCACCAATAATTTTTCTGTATTGTGTGCCATCAGCTAGAGGTTGACCTTCATTTTTAGTCAGCGAGATAAACATAGACATAGGAGTTACACAGCCCTTAGCATCTTGCATGCCAGTTTGTTCAGGTAAATGCAAGATATATTTATGCTGGTTAAGGAAGAGACCATATGGCGTGCAATGAACCTCAAGGCCGAGAAAGTAAGAAAGTTGTCCAAGATCTTTAATTGGAAATTCCTTTTGAAGGGATGAAATCACTTGCCGAATGATATTAATGGAAGATCCTGTAATAATAAGATCATCAACATAAACCAAGAGAAACACAGAGTGTGAGTTGTTAAAAATAAAGAGAGATGTATCCGCTTGAGATGAAATGAACCCAATGGATAACCAAAAATCTCGTAATCGTGTAAACCAACCACGGAGTGCCTGTTTGAGCCCATATAAAGATCTGTGGGGTTTACAGACGTAATCCGATTTAATGGGATCTAGAAAGCCACAAGGCTGTTCCATATAGAGATCAACATCTAGGTATCCATGCAAAAATG
>CATIWF010032731.1:0-19982 GCA_949630135.1 Balakata baccata
AGTAATTTAATTAAGAATTAAATTAGAAATGATCACATATATTTTTGAGTTAAAATTAATATTGATTAATTTTAACTATTTCTCTTATTTATAATTTTAATTAAAGTGTTAATTAAAATTATAATAATTTAATTAAGTCGTTAATTAAATTAATTATAGTGATATATTAAAGTAATTGTCACTATAATAGAAGAGAAGATTGATTCTATAATTAATGATGGCAGCTAGAAAATTAGCTATGCAATTGTTACACCATCATTGTATCATAAATTAAAATTAAAAAAAAGGTAAAAAAATCAGATTTTTTTCGGTCACCAAACCTCATTTAATGAGGTGGAGATTTGGCCCTTTGGCCATATTTTTTCTGTTAATCCTCCACTAATCTTTTTCTTCTTCCTTAGTTAAAAAGAATCAAATTCTCCTTTGTCTAGTTTGTTGTTTTTCATTCGAGCAAAAATTGTTTTTGTTCTTAAAAATTTTCTTTCTCTCATATAGTATGAGCATTGAAAGAAAAAATTGAGAAAAAATTGAGAAAAAATTGAGAAAAAATTCCTAAAGTGTTAGTAGCTTTTAAATTTGCCAGAAGGAGAAATTTGTGATTATACATCTGAGACTAGTAAAAGGAGTTTCATCAACGGAAATAAAGCTTTTGATATTTTTGCTTGATTTGCACCTTGGTGATCTCAGTAATAAAAAGTTTGTCTTAATCTTTTTATTTTCCATTTTGTTCTTAAAAATCATGAGATGATTTTGGCAAAATGGATTTTATCCATAAAAGTTACAAAATTTGTTTTGTTAAAAGTTATGGATAAATGCTCAAGGTTAACATGAAAAGTGTGTTTTCGTGTTATGCAATATTTGATTGCATGTTTTGATAAAATTAAAAAATTTTGAAATCTATAATTTTGACCGAGACCTAGAGCTTCCCTCAATTCAAATAATAAAATAAGTTCCGCTGCCATCCAACATCTTGTACAAATCTTACATTGAGACTACGAATCACATTTTTGTTTCTTATTGTTTTGCACAGGAAATTTGGAAAGCGATTTTTTCATTTTTTTTAAGCAGCGAATAAATAAGAATGGGATTTTGTTAGACCTTATTTCAGATGCTTCTAATGCCATGTTTAGTACACATGTACATACTTTTTGGGTTTCATCCATTGTTAATGCTTTGTGGATCATATGGACCACAAGAAACAAGGCTATTTTTTAGGAGGAGCCTGTGAACATTTTCAATACATTAAGGAAGCTATGGTTATTAATCAAGGAGAGTGACTTTTTAAAACAAGGGATAATGTATAACACTCAAAGATAGCTATAAATCCTTCGGCTGCTTGATGTTCAAGGGAAATCGGCTAGAGCTCCGAAAATTATTAACTTGATTTGGCGGGCCCTTCCCACCAATTGGATAAAAACTAACATTGATGGAGCCGCCGTTAGAAATTTTTCAAAATAGGAGAGGATACGTGGTAGGGACTTTCTTATTTCACATGGATAATAGTTATGCATATGTGGTAGAATTGAAAGTAGTGATTTTTGCGGCCAAAAAGACGTGGGAAAAAGACTAGCATTATCTTTGGATAGAATGTGATTCAACATATGTAGTCAACCTTTTGAAAAGCGGAAACATGGAAGTGCCTTGGTCACTCTTACTTGAATAGTCAATATGTTTGTAGCTGATGAGAGCATGCGAGTGATCATTTCTCACATATACAGAGAAGGACATACAGTAGCTGACAAGCTAGTAAAATATGGGACTGATTTGACAGCGGATAAGTGGTGGAATACGACTCTAGATTTTTACCTGGATTTATCATATCATGATTAATGGTGGATAACGCTTTTGGTTTGTTAGATTAGTTGCCTTGATCTTTTGTAAATATTTTTAATTTTACCACAAATTTGTAAATAAAATTTTTAATTACCTCATTTTAAGAAATATCCCCATTTAATCCTCATGATGGGAGAGCATGCATGGAAGTTGGAGCACTTGAAGAGGAAACAATGGGGTATTCGAGAGGAAAATGCTTTCCTACGCACTTTTTGTTTGCAGAAGACATGTTGATTTTTGCAAAGGCTTCTCTACGAAATATAAAATTGATTTTGCAAGTCTTCGGTACTTATGGAGCATTTTTTGGCCAGCAGGTAAATTGGGCCAAATCAAACATTTATTTTGGTAAGGTGGTTACTTCGCAACGAGCAAGGAAAATGCAAGATCTTGTTGGTATTAAAATGGAGACCCCTCCATTTCTTGTTGTTTTGCGCTGAAAATTTGGAAAGCAATTTCTTCATTTTTTTAAGCAACGAATAAATAAGAATGGGATTTTGTTAGACCTTATTTCAGATGCTTCTAATGCCATGTTTAGTACACATGTACGTACTTTTTGGGTTTCATCCATTGTTAATGCTTTGTGGTGTTGGAAAAAATTGTGATTATGAGCCATTTTGAGAGGATTATTCGAGTGGGTCTCACAACTCGGTTTTGGGAGAGAGGTCCGGATATATGTTCCTTGACATGAGGACTATGAATTATGTATTCATATGCTCAAAATGGAAAATATGTGAATAGAAATTGAAGCTCAAAGTAAGCTCCTTGGTAAGGAGATTTAAAGGTGAAAAGTGAGTGGGAGTTTGTCCCACATCACTAAGAATTGAAGTTGGACTTGTGCTTATATATTAAAATGGATTCTTACATGGGTAAGAAAAGTAGAATGGAAGGCTCTCTCTCGCGCGCTCAGGCGCAGGGGGGTGCAAATCCATGGTTTGGGATGGACCAATGCGTGGATGCGCGACCTGCGTACATGAATATCAGCCCAAAATCTCGTGGTCCTTTATTTCTGGAAAATTTGGCAACACTCCCGTGTTGATCCACACGGCTGGCAATCTGACACGGTAGTGTGGATCCACACGGCTAGGCCACTAACACGCCCGTGTGGATCCATACGGTCATGTCGTTGTGCCTGCAGGGTGAGCAAGGTAGATCCACACACTCGTGTAGATTTTGTTCCAGAATGGACTTTTGAGCTTCATGTCTTTTGGAATGTCAATTTTTGTTGTTTCAAAGATTAATTTCACCATTATTTGAGAGTTATAAAGGCATTATTGGCAGCCTTTAAAGGAAATTAATCACAATTAATCCCATGTCTCCTCCATCTAGTATAAATAGGTGGGTTTTGCTTGAATTTTCAAGAGTTTTTGAAGAGTTTTACTTTGCTTATTCTTCTCAAGTGATAGAGGGTGTGACAAGTTAAAGTTTGCTGTAAGTAGGTGTTGTATGTTCAACAACTACTTGGAATCTGTTGTATCCTCAGAGACAAACGCCGGTTATTCTAAACACCAGTGTGGGAGGCGAATTTGTCTTAAGAAAACTGTGTGCTACACAGGCCTCAGATTGGTTTTCCATTTCTATTGTTATTGTGTTTTTTGAATATTGAATTAAGAATTATCCTATTTTCTTGTAACATGTGGATCATATGGACCACAAGAAACAAGGCTATTTTTTAGGAGGAGCCTGTGAACATTTTCAATACATTAAGGAAGCTATGGTTATTAATCAAGGAGAGTGACTTCTTTAAACAAAGGACAATGTATAACACTCAAAGATAGCTATAAATCCTTCGGCTGCTTGATGTTCAAGGGAAATTGAACATAGCTTCCTCCTATTTATCATATCGTGATTAGTGGTAGAGAACGCTTTTGGTTTGTTAGATTAGTTGCCTTGATCTTTTGTAAATATTTTTTTCTCTTAATAATATTTGAGTCCAAATACAAGATAAAATTGCTAAATTTGTGTCAATCTAGTTAGGATAACTGATCTTGTCCTTAATTTATTATAAAAAATTAAAATAATTTTTTTATAGAATTAATGAAAATTTAAATCATAATATATATTGATAATGAAAATTGAAATAATTAAAATCCATTTTAGTAACACAAAAATTTATATGACTATTGGAAAGCGCTTCAATCAGAACATGTCACGTGTCCTATTCTCATATTAAGGCTAATGAAGGGATTCTAAATATTCAAAATTTGTGTTTGTGATAGATATTTTGCAACTGCGAGTGACTTGACGTCAAAATGTCTTGGAGTTCAATATGGCTCACAATCTGAGTTCCGACCGCGAACTTGCTTGTGAGGTGCATGTTTGTACCTATGAAAAATATTTACAACTGCAAAAGTTCACATCAGATAGTTGTTATATAGACGATGAGGACAAGGACTAATCATAGGCTGCCACATGTCAAGAGCCAACAAATCTATGAAGTTCATGATTGCAAAGAGTATTTTGCAATTGCAAAATCTAGCTGACAGACTTCATTGATTGTAACATCTTTAAAACGTTAGAATGAGCAATGAAACTTATTTGTAACAACTAGTTTTGGAAGGTAAACATTATAAATAGACCTCCAAAAGACTATTGAAAGTAGAACAATATCTTAAGTGTGCCAAAACTCTTGTAAATTTATTTCTCATTTTTATTTGTAATTATTTATGAGTAAGGTTCAAGTGTTGACCTTAAAGACTTAGAAATAAGTTACAAGAATGAACCTAGAAAAAAACTCTTTTTAGGTTGTGTGTGAGCTTAGGAAAAATACAAGGAATTGTTTTGTGTGAATTATCAAAATACAAGGGATTTGGGTTCGGTGTATGAAAATATCTAGTTGAGAGTGAGTTAAGAAAACTTCATTGTAACTATAGGATATTGAGTTAGTAAAAACTCTAATTGAGAATTGGGAGAAGAAGATTAGTTAATACCCAAACTTATATTAAAAAAATTTCTTGTGTGCAATATTCTCTTATTCTCTGTCAATTTATCTTTTAATTCTTCATTGCTAAGCACTTTAAAGAAATCCATTTAGCCTAAAATCTTACAAACCACCAATTCATCCCCCCCCCCCCCCCCTCTTTTAAATAACATTCATCGCTTATTATTATTATTATTATTATTATTATTATTATTATTATTATTATTATTATTATTATTTATAAAATAAATAATTATATCAAACCAGTAATGTAACACTTTAGACATTTAAAATTCATATATTCTTGTATAAATTTATCATGTATGACATAAGAATAAGGCAGGATCATGATCACAGTATGAGTATTTTTTTTTAATTTTCATATTGCATAATATTCCACATATATTAATACCTCAAATATTGTGTCCAAGTATTTTAAGTTATGAGATTAAGATTAATTACATATATAATTACAACTTATAATATTTATACATATGCGCATACATTCACCCAAAACATAGAAGATATATTTTCATGCTTGTGTGAAATGCAAAGAGAGAGAGTGGAGAAACTCAGCTGGTAATCTTTGATCCATGACTTCTAATATGCACTTCAAAATGAACTACTACTTTTTTTTCTACTTGAAAATAATGCAATTTGGTGAGTTGCAACTCAGTGAGAACAACTATCAAATATTTTCTAACGTAACGAATAATATACAATAACAAATATAATCATCATACATTTAATATTCTATTCCACACATCAATTTCATTTAGATATAAATAATATTAAATCTTATAAATACTGTCGTTTAGTTATGCTTATCCTTGCCATTTTCTTTCGTGGTAACCAAGCTAAACGGATATTGACCTAGGTTTCCATGTGAATATTTGCATTTGCTAGCTAACTTTATCATTTGTATCATTTGCACATTTGTTAAGCCATTTGCCTTTTCTTTTGCAAGTGAACATTTGATTGGGCCATAGGCTTCTTCCTTTATTTTACAATGCCATTTAGCTAGTCACAATGCCTTTATAGTCCATATACACATACAATCGCAGCCATTCATTGCTCACCATTGTATTTGTATCAACATTTGCACAATTCAATAATCATACACTTGTTGGAAAAACATATTTATATAACATATCCATCAATCACTTTATAAGATAAACATATTCATATAACACAATCATGTGTATAAATAATTCACCACTATCCCATATCAAAGTCATATCATAGCAATCATATAATTCACAAAATCACATGTCATTTCACATTTCACATACCAAGCAATATTCACATGCACTAAAGGAATCATTTGATAATTAAATTCACCTTTTGTTTGGTATCCAATTTCTAGCTTATTCTTTATCTCCTTCTTGTAGGTATCCAATTTGTTTTGAGCCTAATTGAAAGTATAATTGATCAATTGATAGCTAAATAAATTTAATGGAAATTAAATAAGTTCATATGCATAGTTTAGACAACTAATTAGAGTTTTCCTATATGGTAGTGTGACCTTTATGCATTTTTAAGCCTATAACTTTTTCTATACTTATCAAAATTATATGATTCTTATTTCTAATTAAATTCAACATATAGTGTTACAACATATTACAATTTCAAAATTTTTGGAGCATTTTACATTTTTGGTACCATTTCAAAATGTGTTCTATTTCTACCTATACGCAGTTTGAAGTCACCAAATTTAAAAATATATAACTTGCAACGTGTAGGTTATATTGTAATGAACCTTTTTAGAAACTTAGATAATCCAAAATGGAACATTTGTTATGTTTACAACTTTTACCATTTCTACCTCTAAGGATCTTAAACAATAGGGAACATACGACTGGTCTAGAACAGGGTGACAACCAACTAGTCTTTTTTTCTAAGGTCATATCTCACAAACTACATACCATATTAAGGTGTTATTTTTACTAGTATGTAGCTAAACATAACCCTAAAATTTTCATGTTTTATCATTTGCCTAGTTTGGTCTATAAGAATTCAAAATTGGCCACAAATTTACAGGACATGCTTAGGGTACTAATAGACAGCTCAAGTAAGAAATAGTCATAATTCCCTTTCCCATAACTTAATATCTACCAGGAATATGATAATGAAATTTAGTAAAAAACTAGATAACACAGAGTGCTATAACTTTTAAGCTTTAAGTTTCCTAAAATATGACTTCTATCATATTGAAAACAAGTGAAAACATTAGATTATCCAGCTGGGTTTCAAACCCGTTCCAATCTTATTCAATTGTATATATCTCTTTCTATAGAATAAATCTTGAAAACTATTTACATAAGAATAAACCTAAGATATAAACCTACAAATTTGATGTTTGGAGCTTCTTTATATTCAGAATCTAAGGGCATCTAAATTGAGTGCTAAGACACCGCCTATTACAGGCCATAATCAATCATAATGGACACTTTAACAAGAAGAGATAATTACTTACCAATACCAAACTAGTTAAGGCTGAATTTCTTGCAAATCTTGTGTGAAAGAGGAAAGAAAATGATTGTTTTTATTGTAGAAGAAGAAGGGGTAGGGTTGGAAAAGAAGAGACTAGAATTGTGACAAAAGATGAATCTTCATTTGTTAAAAACAATGTTTAACCTACTTAACTTGTCCACTTTCTTTTTTTTTTTTTCCCTTTTCTGTCCTCTTTCTTTGTTTTTCATTTTATTTATTATTTTTAGCTATTTACATGTATTCTAAACAATACCAAAAGTACTATATAATCAAGTAGTCTAATTTAATTAAAATAATTGCATCCAATTTTATTTATTTCAATTTAGTCATTTTATTCAATTTTATTTCTAATACATTCTCATCCTCATTTGGATTATAAAATAAATATGTGACTTAGTACTATTGCAAATAAACCTACATGTAACAAATGTATCTCATAAATATGTTCAAGCCAAAATACATATGATATGCATATGTTTTATGTGAATAACATATAGAAAATAAACATGTTTAAATAAAATACATGTAATAATGCATATATGAAGAGTCGAGGATGTTATAATTCTCCTTTCCTTTCAAAAATTTCATCATCGAAATTTGATACCTGGGAACAATTGTGGATATTGCTTTTTCATATTTTCTTTTCTTTTCTATGTTGCCTCTTCTTATGAATAATTTCCCCATAACACTTTGACTAAAGGTATTTCCCTATTTCTTAGCTGTTTTATCTTATATCTAATGATTTCTTCTAGTTCTTCTATATAATTCATATCATCTATAATCTCAATGGCTTGATCTTTAAGTACACGTGTAGGGTATGATATGTACCTTCTTAACAAATTGACATGAAACACACTATGAATCTTAGCCATCTCTAGTGGTAAAGCCAATATGTAAGGTAATGGACCAATCCTCTCAAGAATTTCATAGGCCTATGTACCTTGGACTCAATTTACCCTTTATACAAAATCAGATTACTCCTTTCCATGGTGATACTTATAGAAATATATTTCTCCCACTTCATATTCCATTTATTTTCTGTGTTGATCAACATAACTCTTATGTCTGTCTTGTACTACCTTTAGCTTGCTTTTGATTATCTTAATCTTATCTATTGTATCTTGTACCATTTCTGGTCCTTCTAATGCTCATGCTCCTTCTTCATCCCAAATGATAGGGCTTCTGCATTTTTCGCCATACAATGCTTCATACAGTGCCATCTAGATATTGCTATGATACTAGTTGTTGTATGCGAACTCCATTAATGTCACATATTCATCCCAAGATACTTTGAATTCCATAATACATGCCCTAAGCATATCATTGTCCTCTATAATTATTCATCAGTCTGTGAGTGAAAAGCAGTACTAAAATTCAATTTTATAACTAATGCACTTTGTAAACTCACCAAAAAACGTGAAATAAATTGTGGATCTCTATCAGACATAATGGATACTGGAATGTCATGTAATCTAACTATCTTATTCACATATAACTTTGCCAAACTCTCAAGTGTGCACCCCCATATGATAGGCAGAATATGTGTTGACTTGGTTAATCTATCAATAATCACCCATATAACATCATTTTTCCGTGGAGTCCTCGGTAACCCAAAAACAAAATGTATTGTTATTTTCTCTCATTTCCATTCTGGCACTAGCAATGGATTTAATTACTAATTGGAGCCTGATGTTCTATTTTAATTTGTTGACGTGTTAGACGTTTAGAAACATATTCTTTTATGTCCTTCATTCTTGGCCACCAATAATGAGGTCTCAAGCTGTGATATATCTTAGTCATTCTTGGATGCATTACATATGGTGCATTATGTGCTTCTTCCATTATTTCCTAACATAAGTTATCAATATTTGGGACACATATACGTGACATTAATATTAGTGTATCATTTTGCAAATAAAATTCTGTGCTTTTTTCCTCTTTACCAATTCAATTTTCTTGAACAACTGAGGATCTCTACCCTTCACATCTCGAATTCTATCTCTTAGTATAAGTTTAACCTAAAGAGTTGCAATCAATGACCTACTATCCTGCATATTTAATTTAACATTCATAGACCGCAATTGAATCAAATATGAAAAAAAGGATGCTTGTAAGTGAGCTACACTTTTATTAGACTTCCTACTCAGTGCATTTGCTACTACATTTGCCTTCCCTGGATGGTATTCAATTATACAGTCAGAATCTTTTAATAGCTCTAATCATTATCTCTGTCTCTTGTTTAGTTCTTTTTATGTCAACAAATAACTCAAACTCTTATGATCTATGAAAATCTGGAATGTCTCACTGTAAAAATAATGTCACCAAATTTTCAATGCAAAAACAACCGTAGCCAATTCTAGATCATGCACTGGATATGACATTCCATGTAGTCTTAATTGCCTGGATGCATAAGCTATCACTTTACCATATTGCATTAATAAACACCCTAGGCCTTAGTAAGAAGTATCAATGTATACTGTAAATCCTCTTGTGCCTGTAGGAATAGCTAGCATTGGTGCATAAGTTAACCTACAATTTAGTTCTTCAAGACTACTTTGACACTCTAGAGTCCACTTAAAAGAAACATTCTTTCTTAGCAATTTAGTCAGTGGGCTAGCAATCAGTGAAGATCCCTTAACAAATCTACGATAGTACCCAGCCAAACCCAGAAAACTACGTACTTCTGTAACATTTTTAGGAGCTTCCCAATTTACTATAGCCTCAATTTTGTTTGGATCCACCTCTATGCCTCTGCTTGATACCATATGCCCAAGGAATACCACATGATCTAACTAGAATTCACATCTTCTTAATTTAGCATACAATTATTTCTCTCTCAAAGTTTGCAGTACAATCCTCAAATGTTGTTCATATTCCTTTCTATTCTTTGAGTACACCAGTATGTCATCAATGAATACTATCAGAAACTTGTCCAAATACGGTTGGAACACTTTATTCATTAATGCCATAAATATAGCTGAAGCATTAATCAACCCGAATGGCATCGTTAGTTTATATTTGGTTCGGAAAGTAGTCTTTGGAACATCTACCTTTGCTACCCTAAGCTAATAATAAACTGACATCAAATCAATCTTGGAAAACACTTAGACTCCCTACAACTGGTCAAATAAATCATCTATTATAGGTAATGGATATTTGTTCTTAACTATCACTTTGTTTAACTGCTTGTAATCAATACACAATCTCAAGATTCCATCTTTCTTTTTAACAAACAATATTGGAGCTCACCATGGTGATACACTAGGTCTAATATACCCTTTTATCAAGTAATTCTTGCAATTAGATTTTCAGTTCTTTCCACTCAGCTGGAGCCATTTTGTAGGGTGGTTTAGATATTAGCGTTGTCCTAGGTACTAACTCAATAGAGAATTCAATCTCTCTATCAGGTGGTAAGCCAGGTAGATCATTTGGAAACACATCAGGAAATTCCTTTACCACATCGGGAAACACATCGGTTCTGGTGTTAATCATATCTGCCAAATATGTCTCACACCCTCCTTTAATCATTTTGAATACTTTTACAGCTGAGACTAAACATACAGGTACAAGTTTTCTTTCACCTATAAACACAACTCTTAGCTGGTCTGAAGATTCTAAAATTACTTCCTTAGTATAACAATTCACAATTGCATGATGTTTGGTTAACCAATCCATTCCCAATATCACATCAAATTCATGTAGTGGCAACAACATCAACTCAGCTTTATCAATGCATATCAAACAATAACGACATATATTATTCACAACTACTATTGTTCCCAGTGGAATACTCACATTGATATTAATTCCCAATGACTCATATTTTTTATGCAATTTAGATTTCATATATGGTGAAATAAATGAATGTGTAGATCTTGGGTATATCAATGCATATGCTGGTACATCATAAATAAAAATATTACCACTAACAACTTCTAGAGCATTTATGGCCTCTTGCCTAGTCATGGCAAAAACTTTAGCCTATTTGAGAGGTTTGGAACTTTGATCCTCATATCTGGTTACTCTTCTACCAATTGTACTAGTTCTAACTCTACCTTTGCCTATACCATGTGTCCTACTAGTACCAATCACTTTAGATGCCTCAATTGAGATCTCCAATATCCCTTTGCCTCTATTAGTTTCTACTAATTTGGCTCTTTCTAGGTAGTCTCTATATATATGATCTAATGACCCACATAAATAACATGCCCTTATAAGTCTTCTATATTCACCTACATATTGTCTCCCGTAGTGAGTACAAGTAGGCCTGTGTTCTGTATATTGACTTTGTCCTCTGCCAGAATAAAATGAAGTCACACCACGACCTCTAGAGCCTATGTGTACACTCCTGTTACTAGACTATGTAGGCATAAATCTACCTCTCTTTCTCTGTATTCCACTAGATTATCTATAAAATTCTCGTGTCATTTTTTTAGATTGTTGTTCTGCAACTTCTTTCATTATCCTCTCAACTCTATTTGCAGTAGTTTTGAGTCTAGTATAACTATCAAGGTTAGTGGCTGTGATTCTATTTTTGATTTCATATCTAAGGCCCTCCTCAAATTTTCTGCATTTATCTCTTTTAGTAGACACCGTAAAAGGGGCATAGTGGGAAAGTTTATTAAATTGTACCTCATACTCTACCACAGTCATGTTTCCTTACTTTAAATTCAGAAATTCCCTTCTTTTCTCATCTTTATATACATCTGACATATAATTATTCTGAAATTTCTTGACAAAATCAATCCAGGTCAAAATAGGAGGTTGTATATCATTGTCAGGAATTGTCTCCCACCAATCATAGGCATCCCCTTAGAGCAAAGACAACGCATAATCAAATTTTTCATCACAAGTGCATTTCATCATATTTAACACATTGTGTTCTCTTGAGCCATGTCTCTGCTTTAGCTGGGTCAATGGTGCCATAAAAATCGATTGCACCCTATTTTCTAAGCTTGTCATAACATCTTTCTCTATACTTTCTTAGTCCATGTATCTCCTACTCTAGGTTTTCATATGGCATTTCTGCATGTGATGATTAAGATGCATGTGTTGGGGCCCTAGCTCCTATATGTGGGTGATGAGATGTCTCATGTACATGCAGCCCGACCAACCCCTCTCTCCTTGGTGATTTCTACTATAGCCCTATAATACACAGAATTATATTACTTCACAATATTTAACACCTATGATGCATATGTTATTATGCTTTTATGCATATGTATGCTCCCATAGAACATATCCCATGCTCTGATACCAAAATAAAATGTAACACCTTATACATTTAAAATTCATATATCCTTCTATTAATTTATCATGTATGACATAAGAATAAGGTGAGATTGTGACCACAGTGTGGGTATTTTTTATTATTATTTCATATTGCATAATATTCCACATATGTTAATACCTCAAACATTATGTCCAAGTATTTTAAGTTATGAGTTTAAGATTAATTACATATATAATTACAACTTATAATATATATACATATTCGCATACATTCACCCAAAGAATAGGTGATATATTTTCATGCTCATGTCAAATGCAAGGAGAGAGAGTAGGAAAGCTCAGCCGTTGACATTTGATCCATGACTTCTAATATGCACTTCAAAATGAGCTATTATTTTTTTTTCTACTAGAAAAATAATGCAATTTGGTGAGTTGCAACTCAGTGAGAATAACTATTAAATGCTTTCTAAAGTACAAAATAATATACAATAACAAATAATAATAACAAATATAATCATCTCATATTTAATATTCCATTCCACGCATCAATTTCATTTAGATATAAATAATATTAAATAACATAAACACTGTCATTTAGTTATGCTTATGCTTTGCCATTTTCTTTTGTTGTGACTAAGCTAAACGAACATTGCTTCGGATTTCCATGTGAACATTTGCCATGTGACATTAGTATTTACTAGCTAGCTTGATTATTTGTATCATTTGCACATTCGTTAGGCCATTGGTTTTTTCTTTTGCATGTGAACATTTGATTGGGCCATAGGCCTCTTCCTTTGTTTTACAATGTTATTTAGCTAGTCACAATGCCTTTATAGTCCATATGCATATACAATTGCAACCATTCATTGCTCACCATTGTATTTGTATCAACATTTGCACAATTCAATAATCATACACTTGTTGGAAAAACATATTCATATAACATATCCATCAATCACTTTGTAAGATAAACATATTCATATAACACAATCATGTGTATAAGTAATTCACCACCATCCCATGTCAAAGTCATATCACAACAATCATATAATTCACAAAATCACAAGTCATTTCACATTTCACATAGCAAGCAACATTCACATGCACTGAAGAAATCATTTGATAATTAAACTCACCTTTTATTCGGTATCCAATTACTAACTTATTCTTTACCTCCTCCTTATGGGTCTTCAATTTGTTTTGAGCTTAATCAAAAGTATAATTGATCAATCGATAGCTAAATAAATTTAATAGGACTTAAATAAATTCATATGCATAGTTTAGACAACTAATTAGAGTTTTCCTATATGGCAATGTGACCTTTATGGACTGTTAAGCCTATAACATTTTCTATACTTGTCAAAATTATATGATTCTTATTTCTAATTACATTCAACCTATAATTTTATAACATATTACAATTTCAAAATTTTTGGAGTATTGTACAATTTTTGGTACCATTTCAAAGTTTGTTCTGTTTCTACCTATAGGGAGTTTGAAGTCACCAATTTTAAGAGTATATAACTTACAACGTGTAGGTTATATTACAATGAAACATTTTAGGAACTTAGATAAGCTAAAATGGAACATTTTTTATGTTTACAACTTTTACCATTTCTACCACTAAGGACTTCAAACAATAGGGAACATATGACTGTAGGGTTTTAAATGTGTAACATATATATATATATATATATATATATTATGTACTGATAATTAAAATTTTTCAAAACTCGAAATAAGAGAATTAGCTTGTGACAATTAAAACTAATTTAACAAAGCAAAATTTTGAAATTATACTTTTATAATTTATTGATTTGTTCAACTTCTCACCTTGTTGGATTGTAGCAAACTACAATAATCCAATCTTGGATTGTTTCTAACAATATCCATACGAAAATGAGAGGATGAAACCACTAGGGAGATGGCTTGAATATACCTCAAAGTGCTAGCAATGATGTATGTTCCTTTGAAAGGAAAATTGTCTTCAAAATATTTTCTTCTCCTAAAATTTTTTACTTATCTATTTTCTATCTTTTGGAGTTTTTTAGATCCAAAATAAAATCAGATTGATAGAGCAAAAGTCAAGAAAGGAGAAAATGAATAGTTGAGAGGGAATAATGGCCATTAAGGCTAATAAAAGGCAAGTGCGTGCAGGCCCAGTTGGCCTGTCACCTCCCCCCTAAGTGATTTTTTCCCGTGATCCGACTTGAAATAATTCTCTTATATTTTTGAATCTCATCCAAAGCCATTTTACTCATTCTTCGCATTTACAATGCGTATGACCCATTAGTTTCCCGGTTATATTGGCCACTTAAATTATCAATTAATTTATGCAAATCATGAGCGCTATCTAACAATACATTATGACTCCTAAATGACTGGAAAGTTAGTAGTTTGACTATGAACCTTTCATAGACAATTTATGTGCAATTTATCATTCATCATTCTATACCCTACTCGGTTCAGAGTATGGACAATGTGCAACTCCCGCTACATTGACTACGTCACACCTAACCCAAGTGAAGTTGGATCTTGTCCTTGAGACTAATTACTCTATTAGAAATGTCACTGAAAACCATCTTCATGACATTTCCACTTTGGCCAGAGATTCCCGAGTAATGTCCTTACAAATGGCCATGGGTATACACTCCCTCTATTTGGAGTGGTGAATCCTTTGTTGGCTACCCAATTACCTTTGAATACCTCAAACTATACCCAATCACCACCCTATAAGCAACTTCTATGAGGCAATAAGGAATAGAGTCATAGTACAAAATCAATATCCAAGATATCCTTGAGTACCTCAAGTCTAAGAATACTTGCATCATTGTTATGATGAGACTATCATTGACATTTGAATAGAATATCACATAGAAGGTCATCCAATGTACTTGGCTACTCTTGGCAAGCATCCACATGTTAACTCTAAACATCTCATGCTTACAGATTATGAGATCTACTGCTTGATTCAATCAAGGAATATAACATGTGCTAGTCTATCCAGATTAATAATATTCTGTTTCATTAATCATATGACTAGGGATAATTTAGATACTAACATAATTGCACATTATAAGAATCTCATTATCATGATCTCATCATGATTTCCTTCATGCTATCTTATGTATCAAAGACTTCATTAATTGATTTAAGATCACTATCAATTCATATATCAAATGAATACCAAATTAATAAAAATATATTTTATTAATTAAATAAATATGTACAATAAGTGCTAAAGGTGATTGCCTTTAAAGAACTTCTCTAATAATGACTGGTCCAGAACAGGGTGACAAATCATAAAACACATAACATATTAAGGTGTTATTTTCACCAACATGTAGCTAATATATAATCCTAAAACTTTCATATTTTATCATTTACCAAGTTTGGTCTATAAGAAGTTCAAAATTGGCCACAAAGTTACAAGACCTACTTAGGGTAGTAACAGACAGCTCTCTACTTAGGGTACTAACATACAACTCAAGCAAGGAACAGTCATAATTCCTTTTATCATAACTCAACATCCTTTAGGAATCTGATCATGAAATTTAGTATACAATAGATAACACAGAGAGCTACAAATTTCATGCTTTGAGTTTCCTAAAATATGGCTTCTATCATATTCAAAACAAGTGAAAACTGTAGATTATCTAGCTGGGTTTCAAACCCAAACTAGTCTTATTCAATTACATATATCTCTTTCTATAAACTAAATCTTGCAAAACAATTTATATAAGTATAAACCTAAGACATAAACCTACAAGTTTGATGTTTGGAGCCTCTTTAAATTCGGACTCTAAGGGCATCAAAATTGAGTTCCAATATAATGCCTATTATAGGCCCTAATCAGTTATAATGGACACTTAAATAAGAAAAACTTGTTAAGACTGAATTTCTGCAAATCTTGTGTGAAAGAAGGAAGAAAGATGATTTTTTTTATTGGAGAAGAAGAAGGGGCAGGGTTGGGAAAGAAGGGACTAGAATTGTGACAAAAGATGAATATTCATTTGTTAAAAACAATGTTTAACCGACTTAACTTGTCCACTTTTTCTTTTTCTACTTTTTTGTTGTTTTTTTTTCTTTTTTTATTTATTTATTATTTTTACATATTTACATGTTTTTTAGACAATACCAAAAGTATTATTTAATCAAGTAGTCTAATTTATTAAAACAATTGCGTCCAATTTTATTTATTTCAATTTTATTTCTAATACATTCTCATCCTCATTTGGATTATAAAATAAACATGTGTGACTTAGTACTATTGCAAATAAACCAACACATAACAAGTGTATCTCATTAATATGTTCAAGCCAAAATGCATTTGGTATGCACATGTTTCATATGAATAACATATATGAAACAAATATATTCAAATGAAATACATGTAATATTGCGTATGGAAAAAGTCGAGGATATTACAAGTAATATATTGTACTTTTTATTTTTTATTATAAAATAACATATATCTTGGATTGAATAAATGGTGTCCTTATTGATAATTTTATATTCTCTATAGTTCAATTGTTTTGACCAAACAATTTAAGTACTAAATTGCTATTATCAGTATCAACCACAGACCATTAGCTATCAGCTTCTAGCTATATTCAATAGCTAAATTAAACAAGTCCAATCAAAATTTAAAAAAAAAAATCTTTTTGAGTTCAATTGAAAAGAAAAAGTTCGTAGTTTGAAAACATATTGAAATGCTAAGAATATTTTTGAAGTTATTTACAAAAATAATCATTATCAATTTTTTATGAAATACCCTGAAATTTTTCACATTGAAATATCAAGTATTGGCGATTATACCCAAATTAACAAAAATAATAATTAGCTATTCTAATATTTAGAAAATATATTTTTTTTTATACAGGAGGGAAAAACCCAAATACACAACACAAAAGAGAGCCAAGAAGGGGCTATCCTTGACCAAGAGATGCCCAACATGTCATCACGCAAGAAATTTGTCTTTTTATAAATAAAATGCAATTATCACTAGTGAAAATTAATCATGAAATGTCATCATTTTCTTTTTGGATCTGTCCTGTAGTGGCTGACACGAACAATTATTGATATATTATCTATGTAGTATATGATGTGACATTTTGCTGATGTAAAGTCAATGTGACATCTGATATATATCATTATAGTTGTGACATCTGATATATTGTTATAGCTGATGTTGCCAGTGACCACTTCATGCACCACCCCAATATTCTGATTGTCAATTGATCAGAAATGATTTTTGTGAAATTAAAGTAAAGTTTAGTAATTTTTATGCAACCAAAAAAAGTTTAATAATTTTGTGGCAAGTAATAGAAAGTTTAGGACCGTGCAATTAACCTCTTCATTTGTATTTGTAACAAAAAAAATAAAAATACTAATTTGACCTTTATATATATATATATATATAGAGAGAGAGAGAGAGAGGAAAAGCCAACAACAAATTCAATGTGCCAAGGTTCTGCATAATGTTAAGATTAAATGCTACCATCAAGCGGAGAATTAATATTTATTCTTTAAAGTAAATATTTAACATTTAATTTTAAAATTTTGTTGGGAATTCTACAAAAATAGAAAAAAAAAAGATCAAATATTTACAAAATTATGGTCGATTAAATTTTTTTCAATTTTATCAAAAATAATTACAACAGTGCTAGTTTCTCAAAGTCACTCCAAAATATACCTAGGTGATAATATATATCTATTTTTCTCTTCTCCCTATCTCAAATAGTATCAATATTTTTATTTTCCCTTCTATTCTTATTCTTTCTCTCACCCTCATTGTGTTAAATTCAGGATTGAAATCCCCTCAAATTGGGTTGAACATGAATTATGTTCTTTTAATCTAGTTCTATGATTCAGAGTATCATTTCCTATTTGATCCATTTGAATTCCATATTCGAAGTTGCGATCAGATCTATTCATTAAAAAGAATTGAGTAACACAACCAATTCATATTCACTTTGGGAATCATATTCAATTTAACAAAAAAATAATAATTACAACAGCATTATCATAAAATTACAAATCTATCATATTCCCCTACCTAATTACTATGAACACTAATGTCGTTGCCATTGAACATTGTTCTAGTGACCGAACACTATTGTTGTTGTTGTTGTCATTGCAGCAGCAGCAGCAGCTTCTTCCACATCAACATACACTATGGATATCATTGTCATCACAATGTCTCAGGTAGGGTAAGAAAGAGAAAGACGAAAAGTGAACAATAATCAAAGAAAAAAATAGACAAAAATAAAGTTGATTTTAGAAAAAAAAAATGAAAAGAAAACAAAAACACTAGTATATTTTAAAAAGAAAATTTAAAAATGTATAACCGGAGAAAATTCCTCTTTAATATTCATAACTAATTATGGAGATTAAAAGAACATAATTCATGTTCAACCCAATTTGAGGGGATTTCGATCCTGAATTTAACACAATGAGGGTGAGAGAAAGAATAAGAATAGAAGGAAAAATAAAAATATTGATACTATTTGAGATGGGGAGAAGAGAAAAATAGATATATATTAGAGACTAGTAAGTTATCATCGCATTACATTATAATGACTAAATTTAAATAAAAAATTGAAATTAATATGTAAAAAATCAAAATTTTAATATATAAATAAATACAATATTAATTAAAATAGATAAATATAATTTATAAAATATTCACATAATATCTTTTTTTTTTATTCAAACATGTTCACATAATATCATAACAAACTTTTCAAGAAATACAAAAATTATTCAAATATTATAGCGAAATGAAAAACTAATACTTGGACAATCATTACACCACAAAACACGTGTCTAGATGTAAAAATTAAGGGATTCAAAGGAAATATTAATTAACGATTAATTTAATATTAGTTAGAAATATCGCGATATGATACTAATAATATTCAACTGAGATAATGATTTCTATTTCTTTTTTTTTTTTCCCTTTTCGGGTGTGGCTTTCATTTTGATTTGGAATTGGACAAAATGAATTTCAAAATCTCAGCTTTATTAAGGATGAATTTATATATATAAAAAAAAGTTCAATTTCAAAATTGTTATTTCAAATACAAGAAATAGGATAAGAGAAATGTTAATTCAATATTCAAAATAGTAGAAAATGGAAAACCAATCTGAGGCCTGTGTAGCACACAGTTTTGTTAAGACAAATTCACCTCCTACACGGGTATTTAGGATAATCGGCATTTGTCTCCCAGGATATAACAGATTCCAAGTAGTTGTTGAACACACAACACCTACTTACAGCGAACTTTGTTTTGCCACAACCTCTATCACTTGAGAAGAAGAAGGAGAAAAAAGAAAGAAACTATCAAAGTATGATTTTTTGAACAACTTTAAAATTCAAGCATAAACCACCTATTTATACTAGATGGAGGAGACAATGGATTAATTGTGATTAATTTCCTTTAAAGGCTGTCAATAATGCCTTTGTAACTCTCAAATAATGGTGAAATTAATCTTTGAAACATCA
>CATIWF010032738.1:0-24461 GCA_949630135.1 Balakata baccata
GACCAACATATATCATCATTTTTGTAATATTTCCCTCGTTGACTAAGATTTATCTAATTTTTCTTTAATTGCATATATCATCATTGTATCAATTAAGAAAATAAACAGTAACTATATTATTAATCAATTTTAAATTTCTACCATTAATAATTTTAAATTGTAATTCTTCTCATTCCAATCAAACTTTTATTGAATCATATAAAAATGTAAAATTCTTTATCGTAGGATTAATTGTAATTAAAAAAATGTGTTAAACATGCATAACATATGATTCACTTTAATATATATATATATATATATATAGAAAAACAAAAAAATTCATGTACTATATCTTGTTATTAATATATATATATATATATACAAATTTTAATTTTTAATAACTTTTTTAGCTTAGACCATCAAGTAACTTAAATTTATGTCAAATAAATTTGGACAAGTTTAAAAGTGCTCTATTTTTAGGATTAAAATTTAAATCTCTGATTAAGGAATAATAAATTTTTACCATGTATGAAAAATAATTTCTAATCAAATTTAAAACATAATATTTGAATTATTATATTAAATTTGTTATATGAAACTATAGGATATACATGGAATAAAACTTAGTTCTTTTTAGTATGGTAATAATTAATTGGTGCATGAACCAAAATAAAAACCGATTTATGTATATAAGAATACAACATTGACTCGGAAATAAAAGGAAGATATGAACCGCCCGTATACCGTATGTATCCAAATTGCACGCAAACACCAAGCCTCTGTTGGTTATATAGCTCCATCGGTATCCACCCTGCTCTCTCGCTTGTCATATTCCCTTCTTTATTTTCTTTTTTCCGATAGCAAAAGAAAAACCCGTCTTCTTTCTTGATTTTGTTTCTTCATCTTCATCGTCTAGAGCGATAATCAAGAATGAGCTATTACAACCAGCATCAGCCTCCTGTTGGTGTTCCTCCTCCTCAAGGTATTTTATTTTTGTCTTTTTTCCTTCAAAAATTTCATGCATTCTACTGATTGGGTTTTAGTGGATTTTAAGTTTTGAATATTGGGGTTTATTTTTGGTAATATTGTTTTTGAATGATCAGAAATTTATGGGTTTTTTGTTTTTTTGTGTTTAAATTGCATTAATTGGTGAGATCTGGAAGTAGATTTGGATCTAAATGGATAATGATTAGGTTTTCTATGTTCTGATTTTGTTGCCGATTGATTGGTGGATTGTGTGACTAGGTTATCCACCGGAAGGTTATCCCAAAGACGCTTATCCACCACCGGGATACCCTCCACAAGGATATGCTCAGGGTTATCCTCCTCCCCCTCCTTATGCTCCTCAGTACGCTCAGCCTCCGCCTCAACAAAACAGCAGCTCTGGCTGTCTAGAAGGATGGTACGCTTTGTGCTTCTCTCTTTCTCTCTCTCGGTCTCTCTCCATAACTGCGAGATTATTCGGATCTGGTTTAATCTGAATTTTTTTGGGGTTCAATGAGTTAAGAACGAGTTGACACAGTTAGTTTGCTTCTTCCGGGTTTTGCCATTTTGCGCTGTAGAATTATTTACTAGTTAGACATTGGTTTTGTTTGATTTTCCCGTGTTGCACTTCACCTCCATGAGCAAGGTCTATAGGGGTGAAGGGTGTATAGGTCATTTACTTTGTTGTCCGATGGAGGTCTAAACTTGGGGAAATTCGGTACCCAGTAAATCAAAATAAGCATATTAATTAACAAATTGCTTTGTGGCAAACATACCCAACTGCGGTAGATTCAAAGGTTCTCAACAGTTGAAACTCTTTCTTGGGTTGTTTGCCTAAGTGCCCATGTTTAGTCTTTTTGAGCAAATTCCCACTAATTATTATGCTACCTTTTGTTTGTGATACTGACTGAACAATTTGGTTTCTGAGTCGGAAACCCACTAATTGGTGTTTGTTTGTTGCACTTAATCACATGCAGCTTGGCTGCTCTGTGCTGTTGCTGTCTGCTAGATGCCTGCTTCTGATGTGATGATGAGAAAGCTTGGATGGGGCGATCTTAATGGAACAGAATCCTAGTGGAGATTCTAATCTCTCCTGTCCATTTATTTCTTTTAAATATTTACAGTTAATGTTTATCTTGAACACAGTAATTCGAACCTTTTCTTGAGTTGAACTCCACATTTAGCACATATTTTTCTTATAAAATTGTGTGTTTTCACCTTATTATGATGTGCTTATATATTGTGGATGCTTCTGGTTTTGCATTATTTAATTATGCAATGGCTTGATTATTAATCTGTTCTAAGTTGAGTGAACAGAGAATAATTGCTTTGAGGAATGCAATATTGTTTATATTGGACTTTGAAATTGCATCATGCTGAATAAGCTTTATGCAAATCTTGCCGTGTCGGAAAAGGTTATTGAAGTGTTTTACTTTTTATATTTATAAGGGACATAACTTTTGGATCATTCCAAAGAATAGGAATTGGATTTCAATTCCAAATTTAAGTTTGATATATATATATTTTGAAATAGGATTGTTGTTACTCAATATTCTAGAAATTCTATTATCTATTTTTTTTTTTTGCTATATTTGAAATCCATTTTCTTTTATTTTTTTCGTCTATTAGAATTATTGTATCGCATTAATTTTTATTCAAAGATAATATAATTTTTATTTATCTAAATAGCTTAACAACTACTCAAATTAAATAAAATAAGAGTAGTTATGGAAAATAATTAATTTTTGAATTTTATTTTTTTATTTATGAAATTACACTAAATATAAAAATGGGATTCTAATTTTTGTTATATTAACATACTAAAGATAAATATTGAACTTCTAAAATACCAATTTTAGGAATATAATTCAATGTTCTATTTTTTTTATGCAATAAACATGCAGTATAACGATGGAATTATGACTAATACAGTTACACTCATTGCTCAATTTATTAAACATTTTGGGATATGTCAAGATTTTTTCATGGAAAGTGCCTTTTGTGGCCATTTTTTACACAGGAGATGAAGCCCTTGATTGGGTCAATTTTATTAAGGAATTCATTGGATTTATTTGTAAATGAGTTTTTGTTAACATGAAATTTATTTGCACCATATAAAAAAAATAAAATGAATGACATCAATAAAGTTTTTGAAGAAAAATATAATTATGGGGATAGATGTGTTTTTTTTTTGTTTTCTTAGCTATTGAAAATATAATTGGCATTTATTGCATTTCATATTGAGGTGAGGGAGAAAGAGAAGAGAATAAAGGAACATAAATAAATAAAAAAGTCATTTATAATGACTTCTAAATTTAAAATTTATTTATAGATTTTATAATAAATTTGGTTTAAATATATCTAGTTCTATTAATTTTATTGATATATAAATGATTTATAAGAATTTTAAATGAATTATCTTTCAAACCAAATAAATAGATTTTGAATTTGTAAATAAATTTTATAAAATTTTATAAAATTCATTTATATCAAATAGATATGAAAAATCATTTTGGCATAATTTTATTTGGGATAATGAACTTAGATTCTTTGAAATTTGGAGAAAAATAAAAATATTGAAAATATTTTAATTTTGAGTCTAATTGTAAAATCCGAATCTAACCACTTGAGTAAAATACTAATTTTTTTTTTTTGAAAAGAAAGTAAAATACTAGTAAAATCTAATCAACATACTCTTACAATAAATATTTATCTTCTGATGAATTCTACTCCTTAATTTAAATAACAAATATTTTTGGCCAATATTATCAATTATTATTTGTGCTGTGTTTGGTGACTTGGTCAGACAAAGCTCCACACCGTCTCCGTTTCAAATTTTCAATTTAATTCTCGCTCCCTGCCTAATCATTACCATCTCTCTGGTAATTTTTCCTTTCATTTTGTGAAATTTGTCAACTGGATTTTCAATTTTACAGTTGGGATTGGCAACTGAACCGTTCGATAGGGTTTGTTGGATTTATTCCTTAATTGATTTCTAAGTTGATGTAAGTTGTCAAATTCGGAATCCTCCCCTTTCGTTTATTAGGGTTTGTTTCTTTCGAAGTTATGTAGTTTAACCGGTTCATAAATTAGGAATTCATAATTTGTTCACTCATTTTTGCTAACTATTGTCATTGAAGAGTAATCTGCGGATATTATTAATAAATTTCGAAGAAAACCGTTAATTTCGATTGTACAATAATTTCTTCTTGTGGGTTTTGATTATATTTATTTGTTGCGATTGGTCCCTGCAAATTGGATCCGTTTGAAGATATTCTTTACGTCTACTCTTAAATGGGTGCGCCTAAACAGAAGTGGACAGGAGAAGAAGAAGCAGCTCTAAAAGCTGGAGTTATTAAACATGGGGCTGGAAAATGGCGAACGATACTTAAAGATCCTGAATTTAGCAGTTTCTTATATTTGCGTTCAAATGTGGATCTTAAGGTTAGCTTTCTTGGGCATTTTAATTTGGAGATATCTTGTTTTCCTAAAATGAATTGAGTATTAGTTTTACATGTTAGCTGATGTATATCTGCAATCATTTATGTGGATGTTCTTTATTTATGTGGTTAGGATAAATGGAGAAATATGAGTGTAATGGCAAATGGATGGAGCTCTCGTGAGAAGTCTAAGTTAGCTGTTAAGAGGGTGCACCATGCCTCTAAACATGAAGAAAATCCTATGGCTGCCAATGCTGTTGTTCACAGTGACGAAGATTTTTCAGATGCTAAGTCTATTGTTGCCAATCCTGCAATTCAGATTGCTGGTCCAAAGAGAAGTACTGTAAGGTTGGAGAAGTTTTTGTGTACTCAATATTGCATGATTCAAGTATTTGGATCTTCAATCATGTCATTTATGCTCCTTCATAAGATTTCATGTAATTGTTTTCACGCAAAAATCCATTGCGTGTGATGTATTGGGAACATGTTTTGTGGCTTGTATGAGGCATTGAGCCCTATAGTTAAGAAGTACGTGTAGGTTTGTTGTCCTTACACAAGCAATGAAGTGGTTGGTGGTGGAATTATGGTTTTTTGGGATGAAAGGAGGAGGCCTTTGAACCACTTAGTTACTTGCATATGAGACAAGTACATGATTATTAGACATCAAGAATTGATTTCTTAACTTTTGTGTTTTGACTTGATTTCTTGATAATCCTATCTTTCCCTAAACTCATTTTAATATGTTGAGTTCATCTTGCATAGTGATAATTTATCAATGTTTCATGAGAGCATTTCCTACACTTGTTAGAAAAATACGTTTCTTGATTTAGAGAATATTGGGAAACTCCTTTAGGTCACTTGGATTTCTTAGTTATAATTGTTGCTTGTTTACAACACATATATAGGGCCCATTTGATATTGTGTTTGTGAAAAATGCTTTCCGGAAAAAAATTTTAGATTTTTAACTTTTTTAAGTTTTGAAAACTACTTTTGGGTAGGTAAAAGCAGGTAAATAAATGCTTTTTCCAGAAGTAGGTTTGAGAAAAATAGTTTATAAAAAATTAAAAAAATAAAAAAATCAAAAAATTTAAAACCTGCTTTTGGAACACTCAATAGGAATCTCAAACACCCCTATAGACTTAGTTATGATTATTGTTCTTCATATACATAGATAATGACAAAGGAGTTGGCAGTTAAATTTTTCATGACTAGTGAAAAGCCATTAATAGTCTTTAATGCATAAATGTTAATGTATAATTGAAGCTGAATTATAAGCAATTGTTCAAATACCAATTAGAATGTAGCTTATAGCATGTTATCAGATATTGTTAGTTCTCCTAAATGCAAGACCAAAATAATATTAAATATTTTTATAATATCATGGTTATTGCATGTCATATACTCATAAATATTAATAGAGATGCCTTCATGTGATGGGAATAATTAATACCCCAATGGGGTGGTTAAAGAAAGTAGGCACTTTGCTCAATTCATTTGCCAATCATTAGTTTGGCACTTTGCTCAATTCATTTGCCAATCATTAGTTTTCTATCTACCATCACATTTTTGGTAGTATGTCCATATCAACTTTGTTATTGTATATGAATTTAAAATTTTATTTTTTCAGTTCCATTTTTATTGTGAACTGTTCAACTTGGGCATCACAGCCAGCTTGAAGAATTTTAAATGCTTGGTTGGTTATGTTTAAACATATTTTCTATTTGTGTGTTACAGAACTTTTTGTTTTATCCTTTCCTTGTAGGCTAGATAATCTTATAATGGAAGCTATAACAACCTTGAAGGAGCCTGGTGGCTCAAATAAGACAACAATTGCTGCATACATAGAGGTAATCTTCAGTATTCTTGAGGATCTCAATCTGTTGCCTTTAACCTCAACCCTGGACCTTGGTTATGCAATGGAAACAGGTTGCATTAGAAGAGCTGCTCACTCAAGACTGCCTATTGTTCCTTTGCTGTCAGTCTATGGCTTTTGCTACTGTTTGCCACTTTTATATGTCATCATCCTGTGGACACTACACCATTTCTTATTCTTGCATGTGTGAACTTAGCTTGTTTTACTAGCTGACTTCTCAGTTATTTTGAAGGAACAATATTGGCCACCTCATGACTTTAAAAGGATATTGTCAGCAAAATTGAAGTATCTGACATCAAATGGCAAGCTGATAAAGGTAATTATGAATTTATGATATGTATCTTGGTGCTATAGTAATTAATTAGGTTCATCCTCACTTTGTTGTGCTATGGATCTAACTGCAACTTAAAAGTATCTGATTCTTTGTAATGTGTTTTGCCAATTTTATGAACACTGAACTATTTAATTTTTTTTTCCTTTCTATTTGGTGTGGAGTGTAGAATGTTAAAGGATATCCTACGAAGTGATTTTGATTATGTTATTCTGTGATTATAAACAAGTGGGGGCATATTAATAGTTCATTTTGTTAATAAGTAGTTTGGCACACTGAAAGAAGTGGGTTTGCATTAGTTGTAGGTCATAGTCTTGTGCTGTCTTAATCCGACCTCACAAATATGGATGGTGGCAAACAGTATGTTTATTCTTCCTGTCTGCAACTTTTTTTTTTCTTAATTATTATTATTGGCTATTCTTCTCACACTTAATTATAATTTATTTCCTATTTTAGCATCTAGACCTACCATGAACCAAACTTGAGTTGCGGAAAATTTCATGCCAAACTGGAAATTAACCTCTGAAATTAAATGATGTTGGAAATTTGAAATAATATATGCATTTCATAATCACATTATTCTGATGTCTTGCAGCTTCTGAACACTGTCATGCATCAAATTTGTTTGTTGTAAAGGCTGTAACTCAGTTTTGTATCCCGAAGGCTAGTTCAACCAGTATGTACATGTAGTGCTTCCATATCTGGATAAGTGGTTAATTTTGGATTTTTTTTCCCTCCAAGCTTGGAATAAGTTCTAATAAGTACCTGAACTCATGATCATTGGTTGATCTGGCTTTCTTTTCTATATATTATTTGTTTACTTTTTTTTCCAGTGTCAGATTCCAATTCTAATTCTTCCTTTATTCTTGCAGGTCAAACGCAAGTATAGGATTGCGCCTTCTTTACCATTTGCTGACAGGAGAAGAAATCCTTCCATGTTATTCTGGGAAGGAAGACCAAGGATATCTCCGAAAGTTGAAAGGGATGATTTCAATGTACTTTCAAAGTCTCAGATTGATTTAGAGCTTGCCAAGATGAGAACTATGACTGCACAAGAGGCTCAAGCAGCAGCTGCTCAAGCAGTTGCCGAAGCAGAAGCTGCTATTGCAGAAGCAGAAGAAGCTGCTAGGGATGCAGAGGCTGCAGAAGCTGATGCAGAAGCGGCGCAAGCATTTGCAGAAGCAGCAATGAAGACACTGAAAGGAAGGCCCCCACAAAAGATGGTAAAATTCATTACTGTATCTTATTGTGATATGTTTAGTTTGTTTATGATGATGGAGAAATCAGCTATGGGATGTCACCATGGTCGCTTTGGTTTTTCTGAGTGGGAAAAGAAAAAGGTTATCCAAGTTGCCTGTGGAATTGAAATTGGGAGGAGATGGGCTGGGGAGTTTTTAGAAGTTTGTGCTACTGCAATTTCTCTGAAAATGTCTTTTATCCATTTTGAAGCTTCTTTCACTTGAGTGTAGGGCACTGATTTTCTCTCTTCCTCATTTCCCCTCATTCTGATTTCTGATTTTATATGTATTTATGCCAGTGATCTCTGTTGTTTTCTACCTTTTACTTTATTGTCTGGGTTTACGTTTGTTTTTGGTATGTAACCTGAAAACCTTGCTTGCTTGAATAAATTGAATCTATTAAGCTAGAGATCAAGGAATCAGTGTTAGCTACTTTGACATTATCTTTGTAATGGCCATATACCTAGAGCTATGTAATAATTCTTTTATGTCTTTAACTTTGCTTTACACATTACAATTTCACCATTTTGAGATTTTAAGTTGCAATGCTTTGCAAATATATGCAGATGATCCGAGCTTGATGGAGATATGCAGAAATAGGCAGTTTGATCAACAGATATTCATCACAAGCTGATATTGCATGACTGTAAATATGGAAGGCCTTGTAGGGTACACAATGTATTTACCTGTGGATCCTGATTGTTTTTAGCTTCCAATTGCGTAGGCAGGTCTTCTTTGTAGACAGGTTCAAACGGGAATTTGTTATTTTCTTTCCCATGGAAGTTCTGGTCATTTGCAGTATTCAGTGGTTCCTTATTCTGTGAGGGTAGCCAGGCATGCAGAAAGAAAAATTCGAGCTGTTGGATTCTGACCGAGATGTTTGTTTGTAGTCATAGTCCAATTTTTTGTTTATTAGAATATTATGACAAGTTATATTTTTTTTTCTTATTGTAATTTGTTTCGGTCTCCATGCCCATAAGCACTGATCAAGGTTAGACCATATAGTTAATTCTCCATGTGCATGGGGGAAATTTCCTTATGCAAAATCACCTTTGTAATCAAAATTGTGATGGTAGAAGAGAAGTTTTAGTTGCTGTAGCTGTTATTGTTTCTAGTTGCTGATGGCTCCAATAAGCTTAGGCCTGGTCATATATATATGAGCCATTTAAATTTCCTCTTTTAATCAATTTATTTACAATTTTTTTTATCCTAATTCTTATCAATTTGTTTACATTTCTATTCTCACTAGGAAATAAATTCGGAAAGTAGTTACTTTCTAAATGCATATTCGGAAGGTAATGTTAATTGTCTGAAGATAACAAATATGGCATTTTAATTGGAAGTGATTAACCTTGGATACAAAATTTATATATAAAAAATAAAGATACCTATTAAATGGAATTTCCTAAAAAGAAAAGGGTAAGGAAAGGAAAATGATAGGTTAAACCCATGTGTACACGTGTGAATTTCACCAAATCCGACGGCTAATAACAAAGAAAATTTCATCTGAACTGACGACCAACGACAATATTAAAAAAAAAAAAAAAAGGAAAATGGCAATTATTACTACTTACTAGAGTCAACTCAAAGTTGAAGGTCCTTCTAGGCTTCTACCTAATTTAATTTCAAGATTTCATTATTGGCGATTATGAATATTTATATGATTCTTATTTTAGATCTAAAGCATAATTATTTCAAAGAAAGATAAGCTTCTTAATTCAAAACAAATATCCTATTTTTTTTATTATTATGAATATAATTTATTCAAAAGAAATCTAGTTATTTTTTATCACATTTTTCCTAGTTTCCCTAATGTATATTTTTATTTTTATGTAAATTTTATAGTGCTGTAATTTTTATATGTGATGCTAAAAATATAAAAAAGAAGTCAATAAAAGAAAACAAGAGAATTTCCCCCAAATAAGGAATTCCATTTTATCCACCCAGGCAGAGAAAAAGAACAAAGAAAAAACGAAGTTGCCAGCTAAAAACCAGACACCTCTGTACGTACAAGGTATTGGTCGTTGTGGAGTTAAAAGAGAGAAACGGGAGAGACCTTTCATCAAGAAATTTCTTTTTTCATCTTCAGGTTTTGATTTGTATTTCTTCTGCTCTACTGCTCTTTCTCTCTGTTTTCTAATTTCAAACTTCTCCCAAATAACTTTCAGGTACCTCTTATAGTTTTGCATCTCCTTCTCCTCCTTATATACATATCTTTCACCATATTTTTGCCTCTTGATTTATTTGTTTCGGGGTGTTTCCTCTTCTGGGTGTATGTTTTCTTTCTTAATTATTCATGGGTTAGAAAAAAGAAATAATTTTCATGTATATGTCTCAACCGAAAGATCGTGGTTTGAGGGAAATTCTGCTCACTGAGCATTTCAGCTTTTAGAACATTCTTCGTGTAATTTATTGTTTTTTTTTTGTTATTATTGAATTTAAGCTACGCCAATTTTTGTTGCTAATCAGTAATTTAAGCGCTTTTGTTGATGCAGTGAATTTTTCAATTTTTACTGAACGATTGGTTCTATGCTTTTATTTGAACTCTTTGTAATGTCTATGCTACTGTGGTTTGGGACTCTATTATTGGTAGGTTAGTATTACCTTCTTATTTTGTTGAAATTTGATATCCTCTTATTTTCTTCAGATATGGACGCAAATCTAAATGGAAACGAGTCCTTGGTGGCTCGCATCCAGCAACTGGAGCATGGTAATGTTTTTATTTCTTTATTCAGTAACGCCTTTGTTTATTCATGGTCCTGGCGAGAAAAGGGTAACTCTTATTGTGTCAGTTAACTACATTTAGTAAAAGTCTGATGTTCACTTGATTGGTAAGAAATAGAATTTATATATAGAAAAGATATGCGCAGTTGATTTTGGCTTTTTTTTTTTTTTTTTTGTGCATGTTGATTCCAAGTTGTTGCTTCTTTGTAGATTACAATGTGATGATTTCATGGAAAAAGCAGCTTACCTCTTAAAGTTTTGTTGGTTATCTGTCACATTTATCTATTCACCATTAGGGCTAGTTGTTTCTACTTTCTATCAATTTTATTTTCCTGTAATTACTAATTATTGTCTTGGTATTGGTAGTTTATTGATAGATTGTATATCAGGGTGTTATAATTTTCTTAATGGTTAGAACCTAAGCCTTTTTGCATTACAACATTAATATGAATGATGCAACATAATGATTTCGGACATAATTGATTATGTTGTCATGCCATAAGGGCATCCTAGAGCATGCTGTATCCTGCTTTGTGAGGGTTTGAGAAGGATTACTATCATAGACATCCTTTCTCTTGATTTCTTAGAAAGATTCAGTATCCACAACTCATATTTTGTGAGCTTTTATGCTCACACTGAGGGTGATCCTCTAGTATCATGAATATATTATTCTCTAAAAACATGCAGCTGGAATCTGCCCTAGAAATGGTAATTAAGATGATGTTACTTAAGACGTTGGATTTAGGTTGAAAGGGCTAGCGTAGCACTAATGGCTGGCAAATGAGTAACAGTATGTCTCGATTTGTTGGAATAAAAGCATCCTTGGTTTTTCAGTTGATGCTTTCTGGTATTATATCTAATAAGTGTTTTGGCACCATATATTTGTGTCATTATATTTTGCAGAGCGTGATGAATTACACAAAGATATAGAACAATTGTGCATGCAGCAAGCTGGACCTAGCTACCTTGTTGTGGCTACAAAAATGCATTTCCAAAGGTATTTGTATACATTTTATTGTATTTATTTTTCTGTCCATGAGATCAGTGTTCTATATCTTTAGCATACATGTCGTCCTCGGTGGGAAAGGGATGGGATGCATGTGTAACAGGAGGAAAAGGGGATATTTTGTCTATGGTTGTTACTGATGAGAAAGTGATAAATACTTTATTAAATTATTGCCATATTAGGACAGCTAGCTTGGAGCAGGAGATTGAGAACTTGAAAAAAAAGTTAGCTGCTTGCACAAGAGAGAATCTGAATCTTCAGGAGGAGCTTTCTGAGGCTTACCGAATTAAAGTAAGAATATTTTTTTTTCCCATTAAAATTTCTGCAAACTCTATACAAGCTCATGCATTTTCTTTTGCTGTATCCAGAGCCAACTTGCAGATCTACATCAAATGGAAGTTGCAAAGGTCTCTCTCTCACTCTCTCCATGTTTGTCGACATAGTAGACGGTTTTGTTCTTTTTCTCTTGTATTTTTCCCCTGGAAATTATGTTGACACAAGTGATTAGACAAACACCTTGAGGAGATCAACAATAATGACGTCTAATACTACATGAGAGAATAGAAATCCTTTAGACATGACATAGTGTAAGATAAGCAACTGTTCCTAGACTCTCTTTTCCTTCAAGTTTCAGTAGCTGAATGACTGTGCTATCTTCATTAAGGATCTTGCATGATCTCTAGTTATATATAGTTTTTGCAGAGAATCAACTTTGTTGATATCAAAGTTATATATTTATTGAGGACAGTTTTATTTCTGATAGGAAAATCAAGTCAAGTTTCAACCTCAAACAAGTGAAGTCATGACTGAGCTAATTTATTGCAAGCTATATAAATCATGTTCCAACAGAATACTTATTTTTCTCTTTCCTTGTGCTCGAAGCAACAAAAATATTTCATAAATATTAGGAACCATTTGGAAATTGTGCTTTCATGATTGGTCTTGACTAGTTTCATTTTCTTATTCCAGAATATGGAAGCGGAGAAGCAGGTTAAATTTTTTCAAGGCTGTGTAGCTTCTGCTTTTGCTGAACGTGATAATTCAATAATGGAGGTTATAAAATTATCTTTCAAATTTATTTTCTGAGAAGCATCCTGCATGCAATATTTGTAAGGATTTGAATTTAATGAACAATTTGAGACAGGCTGAAAAAGCTAAGGAGAAGGAAGAGCTCATGTCCCAAAAATTTAACGATATTCAGACAAGGTACTGATCATCTTTATTTCTTTTAATATTAACATTTGGGATGCCCAGAAAATGAAAGACCCCTCTCTGTCGACTACTTATTGTTCCCTCCGTCCCAAAGCGATATGCTCACTTTCCTTTTTCATTTGTCCCAAAATGTACTCCATTTACCTTTTTGAAAATATAGTTATTTGTCAATTTCATGTATGCCTTTTTATGTGCCTTATTATTAGCTAATGTGAATAATCATTTCTTAGTTTGCGAATATGGTGGTACATTAGAAAAGTGTGTAGTCTAACCGTATTAACTAAATTTTCTTAATCTGTGTGAAAATGAAAGTGAGCCTATCTTTTTGGGATGAAAGGAGTATATTGTTTTTGAGGTGGTTATTTGGCCAGTAGGAATAGGTTCCCCGGCAAAAGAGGGCTTATTGAGATTTACATACATGAAGTTGCAATTTAGACACTACTCACAGAACTTATCCTTTGAAATGAGTCTTTGTTTTTACATGAAATTCCGCTTGATTAAGTTTATAGAATTAATTGATTAGTGAATTTTTAAACAGGTTAGAAGAGCTCACCTCAGATTGTCGTGAACAGAAGAGACTGAATAATGCATTGACGTTTGATCTAGCAAAGCAAGAAGAGCTGAATGAAACTTTCAAGAAAGTAATTGTCTTTCACTTTTCTAGGGATAACATTTTTCTTAGCTGTAACAAGATTGTAGTTGACCTGTATACATTTACCATGCTAGAGATTAGATAGACCTTCTGACTACCCTTTTCAGATTCTCATAGTGCCATTCTGCTGTTTGGTCTGAGGAAAGACATCTATGCTTTTTGGAAACTCTCTTTTATGGTTCTACTTTTCTTGCTCGGTGATCTATGTTAGGAGAATCTTTGTTCTCCATGGTGTACCTTCTCATGATCTCATCCTATTTGATAAAATTCTTTCATAATTTTCTTTGTTAAAGTTATTGTCTTTACTTGAAAGAATGCATGATTATTCAAAATTAGTATAGAGTGTGCATTTAGGTACATATATCTTTAAAGATGCCAAATGGCCGATCAACGTTTATATATATTTCTTCAGAATGAAATAATTTATATCAATCAACTTTCCTGCTTACTGGATATGATTCTTGCGGGATCAAACTCCAAAATCAAATTATATGTTTGGATAAGTTTCAATGTACATTTTCAATATTTTCTTTATCCTTCTGTTTTCTTTTGACTTTTTTTTCCCCAAAAATTGCAGGTAGTCAACAAGTTTTATGAGATCAGGCAGCATTCACTTGAAGGATTCGAGGATGCAAGTTGGGATGATAAATGTGCATGCTTGTTACATGACTCAACAGAATTGTGGAGTTATAAAGATACCTCTACCTCTAAATACATCGTAAATTTTCAAGATCTTTCTTTTCATTGTTCCTCAAGTACCCTTTGTATCATTACTTTCTACTTATTACATGATGCGATTGTCTTCCTTGCCATTTAGGAAGTCTCTAGAAGACTAGATCTATGGATATTTGTTTCACTTTTGGTATCTAGCTCATTTTTCTTGCATATTTACTGCACCAGTTTGTAATTCAAAAAGTAGTGTTAGCACTTGCGATAACAGCATACTACAACAGTTTGTAATTCAAGAGTTATTAGAAATCCTAAGCTCTCTGCGGATTATGGAATTAAATTGGACCTATGACCTTGCCTTAGATCCTAATTTATATGATAACATGGCCCGAAATTTAGGTTCTTTTCATTTGAGTTAATCAAATAAACTTATATTATTTTCATATATTAACATAAATTAATATTAAAATCTAATTAAAAAATTTTTAATTATATAATTAAATTAGCTCTAAAAAGAAAATATTATTTTCTTTTTGCAATTTGATTAACTTTCCCATCAGACAGAGTGCATTAGAAGACGAGTTGGACAAAGTGAGGAAATCTCTGGATAATCTTCAAAGTAAACTACGAGTGGTAAGATTATTTTGGTTAAGTTACTAATTTTGTGGCTTGCAAATGGAATTTCTGTTGTTTGCTTGTTAAATGAGGATTTTTTTTTGTGCATGTAGGGTTTGGAAATAGAAAATCACTTGAAGAAGAAAGTTCATGAACTGGAAAATAAGCAGGTGCCAATGCATTCAAATTTGATGGTCAACAAATTTATTTTCTAACTTTTGAATTTATTGACTTTAATGCAGATTCATTTGAACGAAATGATAGTGAATGGTATAGCAGAGTTGCACCATTACCATTCTCAGCACAGAGTTGATATCATGAATTTACTGAATGAGGGACAATTGCATATTAGATCAGTTGTTGATATACTAGAAGAAAAGTTTGGACAAATTGATTCAAGCAGAGAGAAGGATTTTGGAATTTTTGATAGAACTGTAAACCTTGATGAAAATGAATGTCGAGATGTACACATAAGTAATGACAGTAATGCTGCTTTGTCATATAAGGTTTGGTAACTATAAGCCTTGCCACTAACCTTAATTCTGCACTGTAGTGTGTATGTAATTACATTTCTTATATTTCACAAGAAAGATAACAATTAGATACAAGTAGACTTGCAATAATACTGAACATGTAAAACGCATTTTGAGAATATGTGTATCCATTAGAAATCCAGTAATTCAAAATTTTGAAATTCTATATTTGTTTAGATTCTTCTTCTATATGAATAGTAATGTTGATTTGTGCTCATCATGTAATTCGATAATTAAGATATCTGACTAGTATCAGAAGCTAGAGTATTCTCGGTCCTTGGTCCCTATGTTCGCCAATTTTTTAAATTTATTCATAATTTTTCTTTATTACCCATTGCAGGAAAGTATACATGGCTTATCAGATACTATGGCTAACAGAGCTGGCAATATGTCTGAAGCCCTTGCACAGGCAATGCAAGAGAAGGTTCAGTGGATTTACATGGGTCCTACAATTTTTACTCTTTCTTTTTATTCCATGTTTGTGTGTTTTCAGTTGAACTCATGCTACTAATGTGAAATAATACTTTCTGCGCAATTGACTTTCTTGGCAGGTTGCAGCATTGTTGTTTTTATCACAACAAGAAGAAAGACATTTACTGGAGAGAAATGTGAATGCAGCTCTTCAGAAAAAAATAGAGGAGCTCCGGAGAAACTTACTGCAGGTAATCCCTTTAGAAACTTTTTGCTTGCACTTTCTATATCGAAATCATGTTAGTCTGTCAGACTGTCAGTTATTTGAATGTTGTGCATATTAGATATTACTGTATTCCTCAATGATGAATTCATAGTTTTCTTCCATGGATGAATTCAAGCATCTCTGCTGCCTCTTCCTGTGTGCTAAACATAGTGGATAAGATCTTTCTGGATATTCTGCATCACATCTATAATATCATATTAAATAGTTACACAATAAATAACATCCTAACGTTTATTGAACATTGGCCAGTTTCAATTTGCTCAATTTCTTCTTGTTGGCATTTCCTGTATCTTTTGTTTTAAATCTCTCATTGGTTGTATGAGAGATGAACAAACTAAACAAAATGCTTAAAAATAGAATTTTTTCGTATTTGTTGCTGGTCTCCCAAAAGAAGCCAATTGTTGCAAATTTTTTGTCCAAATACATCTATACTTCTGACGGTGCAAATGTTAAGCTTCTCAAGGAAATGATATAATTGTTAATATTAGTACTGAGAATGAAGTATATTGCAATAGCTTTATTCGCTACATTGGTACAGATCAGATCATGAGACATAAAACTGGATGCCTTTTTTTCTTTTCCTAACAGTATATTGAATTAGATCTTGAGAAGTTGGATTCTATGTGATTTTTACTGTGAAATTTTTATGAGGCTTGCTGAGTGAGTAATATTTTTCTTCCACAATTTTTCTTGACTCCATGTGATTAAATTTTTCTTACTGTGAGATTTTAGACTACTTAAACTTGTATACGGGTAGAAATTTCTTGAGACATGTTGCTTGAAAATCTTGCTTATCACTGTGTCTTAATATGTCTTAGCCTGAGGTTTGATGTGCCCTACCAATGTGAACTATGCACGTCCTGGTTGAAGTTTATGTTGGTTATTTCCTCCCATTTAATCAAACAAGGAGTTTTGTTGTTGATGGGCTCCATAAATGTTAACTTTTGTTTTCAGGTTACCAATGAAAAAGTTAAAGCTCTCATGGAGTTGGCACAGTTAAAGCAGGAATATCAACAATGTCAAGAGTATGATTTCTTTTCTGTAAATTGTGGGATTACTGTGTATTCATTGTTAAACTTTTTCCGGAAATGCTTTTGGTTCTGCTGGAAACTTAATTTTTGGAAAAGCTCAAATATTTTCAATTACTTTTGCTAATTTCTTTTTTTTTTTATTATTATTGTTCTTGAATTTAAGCTCAAATAAATTAACCTTAGCCATGAAGACAAGTCTGACTAACTACACCATGTCAACCCTTCTAAAAATAGATATTTGTGGGAATATAGGGAATCTGCTATTCTATTTTCCAGTCAGTGAGTTCTTTTTAGATTCCTATGGCATTTTTTTTCCTCCTTCACCAGTTTTAATATTCTGTTGGAAAATGTGTTCTTTTGTTGCTAACTATCAGTTTTAGAAATAAAATATACATGTTTGAATGAACTCTTTCCCAAAATAAATAAATAAATAAATAAAGAACCTTGAAAATTAGATAACATGTTCAAAACAACCCAATTCATTTATATTTTGTTTATATGTCCAATTTGTAATGTAGTTGAAAACTTTTGAACTGCAAACAAGATATAAGAATTCTACGGAACTGAACTGAACTAAGCATTCTACAGCCTCTTCCCTAATTTGGATCTCTTATTAACTTCCAAGTCGTGAATTATTTTTTGTTTTTTGTGGTTAATAAGATTCAGCTACAGTTCTATGCCAAAATAAACACCTTCCTGCTGGAAATTACTCATCTCTCCAGTTATCCCCCATCTCAACATGCCTTTGGGTCATATTTGCATTGCATTATGTAGTTAACGAGATCAATAATTTTCTTGTCATATTAGTCCCAATTTTTTTTTTTCTGCTTATGAAAATATGTAATTTATGTTTATCTTGTTCTTTTTTTTTGGGGCACACTATTTTAAGTTTATCTGCATGAGTTAATTCCTATGCCCTTTCAGGTGCATACTTGATTCTGCTTCTTATGATTTAGCCACATTATCATGCAGGAAAGCAGGTCATGGAATACAGCAGGGAAATTCATTGGCTGACGGTGGGGAGAGAAGGCTTTTTACTTATGACAAGGATGGAAGGTTAAGAAACCTGTTGAAGAAGACATATCTGAGACGTTGGATTGGTGCATCTGATCTTGGTGGAAGTGAAGAGGAAGCACACCTGAGCAATGAAGGGAATGTTTACAGTAGAAGGTTCAATAGCACGGATTTTGCGAGGTCAGTAAAGATAATTTGAGTAGCATATGTGAGACATTAGAATGACTTCTTTTGCATGTTGAGATATACCTTAATTTGTATTATGAGTTCTCATAGGAAATATTTTTACAGTGCTTTCCTCCTTTTTTCAATCCTTCCTTAACTCAATTTCAACTTTGTTTTCTAGAATAGCAGTGTCAAAAAATCATTATGGAAAGGAATTTTTTTGTTATCCCCAGGATGAAGATTGAAAATGCTACCCTCAGGGAGAGCATGGAGAGTATGGATCATCTGACTTCTTCAATTCATAGACTTCGTTTCGCACTTCTTAAGGTAGTCTGACTTTTCATGCTATCTTTCTTTCTTCATATGTGGACATGATATAGTTCAATTTTGTTTTCAGTTGCATTTGGTACTTGGTTGTCCTACTCCTAGCCTAGGATCAAAAGTACCACCATAAGTAGGGTAAAGGATTCATAATATTCTGTTTCTGTTTTACTTTCCCTTATCATGGAAGTTCAGATGAAGGGGTCACTTAATCTGTCCTTAGTTTGAAATTAAGTGATGTTCTGTTGGTAATGTGATGAACTTTATAGGTCAAGGAGTCTGTTGCTTGTGAGAATACTGTCATTAACATTTCAGAAGCTCTTCAAGATATCATCTTTGAGGCCAAACTTCTGAAGACTGCTCTAGGCAGCTGCTTACCCATTAGTTGGTCAGCTGAGACAGATGATACATCAATCAATGAAAGTCCCCACAATGATCTAGATAATTTCCTTGGGGGCTCTAGCAGCGAGAAGATGGATTCTGTTTCTGCTGCAGGATTTGAGATGGTGGAGCTCCTGATACTCGCAGCTCAGATACTACAAGAAAGTTCAAGAAATATTTACGAAGATGCAAGCTAATTCTGTTCTAGTCTGCTGGGTCTGAGTTCCATATGGTTAAATATGATGCCATGTGTGAAGCACCTCATAATTCATAAAGATTCAAGGCATGTTAAGCTGGCCAATCAAAGGTGCTAGATTTGGGTATCTTCACAATGAAACGATGAAATTCCGCCCAACATGAAGAAAAAATATCCAACTTGTGCATTATTATAGTGGATGGCAATGACATGTAGTATTGTGGTTATATATTATAAAGAACCTGTTGTGGTTGTGGTCTGGTGGAGGTGATGGTTCCGGGGCTAAGTTGTGCGTATAGATGATTAAGTTGATTGCACAATGTACAGCTACATCAGATTATAATTTTTCTATGTCAAAGAAGATGGTTCTGAAGCTTTTCTGGTGTTAATTTAGTTTAATTATCATAAATAATTCAATCCAAATTTCTCGAACAGTTCACTGTGAACTCATATGGTTTTCACCATCACCATCAAATAATTACAAATTCAATGTCGTGATATCTCATTGCATGTTTTCCATTGAGTTTAGGATTTTTCTTGCACAGATTGTTACTTATCGATTTAGCTAAACAGTTTGAATCAGGGGTTGAGCTGCGCAAATTATTGAGCAGGAAGGGGAGAAGAAAATTTATGACAGTTCTTCAACCAACTAGGAAGACTCGTAATAGCTTAAAACAAAGAGTATTCTCATTTTTCAAGCAAGACATAACAGTTTACACAATAAACATTAACCTCGGACTCAATTGCCATAGAGAAGAAAATCCATCGAGGCACTGTAATAACATGTGGAGCGGCGAACACATGCAAACATGAGGAGAAACATTTGTAGACATGAAAGCTTTGAGATTATGATTCAGAAGCAATTTCCATGGCAGAAATTTTGTCATTGACAGGCTCGCATTCGGTCTCGAGCTGGCTGTAGTTTCCCTTTTCCTTGAAAAGTTGGATGTGGTGATGCTTACAGTACAGTTTTCCTTCATGTGCAATGTAGTTTGATGGGCTTATAGTACATCCTCCATGAGTGCACTTGAAACAGCACTTATGGTATGGAGTTCCATTCACTGTAACCTTCAAGAACACAACAGAAAACACACCATTCATCTTCAGCAGCTGCTCTGTTGTTTGTAACAGTAAAATCCCTCAACCACACGGGAGTAAAAAGGCTCATAAAATTTTTCTTTGAATTGAAGAAATTCAGGTTGACATGCAACATTGTTTGGAAATCAATGCTGGAAGAATTTTGCTGTAACAAAATATAAAGTTGATGGGATTTTTATTTACAAACTGAAGTTCAGCAATATGGAAATTACCCGATAATTTAGTACAACTATAATCAGAATTATTGACAATACTTGAGCAAGAAAATAAATTATTGGTGCTGTAATTCACATACTCTCTCAATAGGATAAACAGTCTTACTGCAACCCACACATTTTTCTCTGGTGCCTGCAAACATGTTTGACACTTTGCTTGCATTCTGTGGGATTCAAAACTGAAGTTAGCAGCAGGAAATTGAATAAAATTAAGAATCAAATTATATATTCAATACAAAGCATATATATAATCCAATATTCTCTGAGAAGATTAGTTAACTACCTCATTAACTATAGTTTTTTCTGGTTTAGCAATTTTTGGTGTCCCTGAAAGAATTGTAAAGAAAGTAGTTGAGAAAATCAATTACTACTTGTTTACACTGGATTCAATAATATGCTAAAAAGTGTTCTAATTTATGAAAATTTCTTATCTAGGAAGGTTCATGTCTCCATTTAGATACTGAATTTATAACACATTGTAATGTAAATAAATATATTATTACTTTTGAAATATCAATCTGGTTCTAGAAATTAATTTTCTATTGGCTTATGGATCTAGAGTTTTACCTTCAAAACTCTTGTCCAGACTGCCAGTTCTCTTGAAGAGTTGGTCATAGTGAGGCCTGCAGTATAGAACCCCTTCAAAAGAACAGTAATTGCTTAGCTGCAAAGTGAAGGATAGAAGAAGTCAAAGATCTGATCTTGAAAGAAAAATCAAAGAAAAATGCACATATAAAACACTCCATTTATAAGAAATAGAACTTAGTTTCTTAATTAGAAAATCAAGATGATATTGTTAATGGCTATAGGCCTTGTCTGGTATGCAGAATGGAACAGAATAATAATAACTATGCACTGATCATCCAACTAATATAGAAAATTGAATTCCAAGAAGAACTTGCTCTCATAAGGTAAATAATCTTCACTCGAGTCTCTCATCTAATTTTAAGTAATGGTAAGAACAAGGACGAATTCAAAAGCTAACTTTAATAGAAACAAACTTTTATTTATATATAATTCCTTAATAATAAAATATATATTTCTAATAAATTTAATAAATAATTTCAACATGGGCAAGAAAAATATATAACATATAATTACTTTGAAATTCTGATTGGGCAATGGAACAAGTGCCTCCATTGCCCCTAATGTAAATCCGTCTTTGAGTACAAAGAATATGAAGATTATATATATAATTTGTATAAACATGCATTACAAGAAAATAGCAAAGGTGTTACCTTAAGGGTACCCTTGCAGTGGTGGCATCTAAAGCAGGCCTTATGATAAACCCTATTATCAGCAGTCAACTTATCAACAAGATAAACAGTCTTTTCACAGGCCATGCATTTCTGTTGAGTTCCTCCGAAGGTGGCCATTGCCTGAATATCCAAACACAGCCTTTCTTCCTCCCCTTTGTAGTGCTTTTTTTTTTTTTCTTTCTTCTACATCTCTCTATCTTCATTAAATATAGAGTATGTGGTAGGGTAGCAACATCAATTAAAGGCTAATATATGTAAGAGAAAGCAATGGATTTTAATTAGTGATAGTAACTTAAAACACAAAATGCATCTTTTGTTAAAGGGGTCGGATTCGAGTTTCGAGCTTGAAATCTCACAAATCTGATTATCAAACTAGTATATTAACATTTTCTAGCTCCTAAATTTTCAGAATATTATCCTATTAATTAAGGATTTTTATTTTATTAAACACTTTAACTTTGAATTTAGCTATCACTTAGCAGAACAAATAGAAAATCTAATTTTTTTTACATGTAATTAGGCCATTTGTAAGTTTTATATAACAAAATTTACCTAAAATTAATAGAATAAAGCTAGGAACATCAGGGACAAAAAAAAGTGCATTTCACCTAACTTTACTTATAAAGCAAAATTCATATACATGATTCCATTAAGTCATCATTATATCCCATTTCACTATTAGGTAGATATTTAATCAATATTTTAATTGTCCAACAATTCTATAACACCATATATGATTTAATGTGTGTAGGGTCTCTAAATGTTGAATTAAGTGATAATTCACTTACTAAAATTTCTCAAAAATTAATGATTATCTGTATGAGATTACTATACTATATTAGATATTTATCACGTGGATTTTTACATAAATACCAAGAGGCACCTAATTATTTACATAAATCCGACACTTAAAGTTTTTTTCGAAAATGTCAAAAGCATCTAAAGATATTACAAAAATAACTAAATTTAATGTTTATTCAAGATTTATCCGAATTTCACTCAATATTTATCAGAAAATTAATGAAAGTTAAAATTATACAGGGTTTATCCAAGATCTACGCAAAATTTACCCAATATTTATTCAAGGTTTACCCAAAAATCTACTTAAAATTTATAAAAGTAAATAACCTTTAAATTAATTAAATAATGATTAAAATAAATAAATAAATAAATGCATAAGAACAAATAGTGGCTATGTAAATTAATAAAATTCTTAATCTATGTTTGAAAGATGAGAAAAGACCATTTCTTCCTCAAATCAAAATAATAAACATTGACTTTTATGTGCAGTATTGATACCTATCTGAATTGTTCACAATTTGTTTTGTGTTTATTGTGAGGATAAACTAATTTGTATTGTTTGTTTTCCACATCTTAAAAAATGATGAGTGCGAAAAAAAAAAAATTGTAGAAGTAGTGAGGCCAAAAGTAGAAGACAAGGTGTTGAAGGAGAGAGAAGTACAATTGTGAAAATAAAAAATTAAAAAATAGGTAAAAAAAAAAATTGTTTTCGTTGTACATGAAAATATTTCTGTAAATAAAATACATTTACACGGTAGACCGTAAAAATTCCTCATTATCAAATACAGGTTGACCCCATTTTTAGTTTAACCCGGCATTATAATTCAAGCCTATATTTTTAATCCAAATTCACAAAATAAAATAAAATTAAAAAAAACATCTTTAATAGAATATATATATATATATATATATATATTATTTGAGTACTTTTTTTTAGATGGTTAATGACAGTGGGGTGAATTTCACTAGTACTCTAACTATGTAAATTGTAATATTTCAGTTTTTCAAATATTATTTTAGTTATAAAATAAAAGTTGAGATAATTTTATATTACAAATAATATTTGAGATATTGAATTATTACAACTTATATAGTTGAAGTACAGTTGGTGAAATTCGCCCATGACAATGTCGGTGTCCTTTAATTGGCAAAACATCAAAATCATAATTAGGGAAGTAGTTTTAATTAGTGAACCAATTATATTTTCAGTTGGTATTAGACATCTATCATCTTTTTAATTAAATAATTTTATAACGACTGGTAACCGGTAAAGCTAGTAAGATAATTATGGTGATTATTACAGTAACCATTTTACCTTAAACTCTAATCAACAATAATTAAGACGTGTCAGCATTATAAAATTAAATTATTAACCACCCAACCCCACACATAACAAGAAATGCACAAGGGTATTGAAGTCCAGTTTGTTAACTTCAATTTCATATAAATAAAAACCTAAACTAATTCATACAAATCGATTAACTACTAGTTCCGATTTGTTCATTCAGTTAAATAACTTAGCATTTTCAAATTACCAACCTATAAAATTCAAATATTAGCATTACTAATCTACTTATATATTACTATATAAGCAGAAACAGAAGGCTATAGGGCATTTGGTCTAGTGGTATGATTCTCGCTTTGGGTGCGAGAGGTCCCGAGTTCGATTCTCGGAATGCCCCATCTCCCCATTTTTATTTTTATGGTTTTGAGGCCAACCAATAGCCCAAGTCAAAACATAGAAACAATATCTCACTCTTCTTTGGGATAATAGAATACAATAATATTAAGAAAGCAAATCAGTAGCACATGATATGCAAGCTTACTGACGTAGACCAATATATTAAGAATGCAAATCAATGGCATATGATTTCAGTTTATATAGTCTTTGAGCAGAGGATTCAACACCAAGTCAAACAGAAACTAAATCATAAAATAAAGTATTTAGCTTTGTAAATATTTCATGCCAAAGCAACAAGAATCACCATGCCTTATTCTAGAGAATTCAGATGTATTTTTCCTAAAGG
>CATIWF010032739.1:0-11747 GCA_949630135.1 Balakata baccata
CATGGAATCAGGTGAAGCTTTATGATTTCCTTCAAAGCCCTGAAGATCTTGAGCGGCTATACTGTGAAATTCACCTACTCAAGACCTTAAAACATGAAAACATCATGAAATTCTACACTTCTTGGGTTGATGCAGCTAACATGAACATCAACTTTGTCACTGAGATGTTCACCTCTGGTACTCTTAGACAGTAAGAATTAGTACATGGTTTTGATTTCAAATTTGTCAGTTTCCTTATCAGGGTCATAGAATTTTCAATGCTGGGTTGAGTTTCATATTTCATACTAATTCTTCCTGTAGGTATAGGCTAAAACATAAGAGGGTAAATATTAGAGCTGTCAAGCACTGGTGTAGGCAGATATTGAAAGGGCTTCTCTTTCTCCATAGCCATAACCCCCCTGTAATTCACAGGGATCTCAAGTGTGATAACATTTTTGTTAATGGCAACCAAGGAGAAGTCAAGATTGGTGATCTTGGCCTTGCTGCAATCCTTAAGAAATCATATGCTGCTCGTTGTGTTGGTAATTATAAACTCAAGAACTAATTCACGTTTCCTCCAATCTTATCAGTGGGAGAATAACTAGTTTTTGGCCTTTTATTGTTCTTTCTTTTTCTCAGGAACTCCTGAATTCATGGCTCCAGAGGTGTATGAAGAGGAATATAATGAATTAGTTGATATATACTCTTTTGGGATGTGTGTACTTGAAATGGTCACTTTTGAATATCCATATAGTGAATGCAACCACCCTGCTCAGATATACAAGAAAGTTATATCAGTAAGACTTCAAAATTGTTACTTTCATGTTTCATATTGAATTCTTTTTATTAGAACTCTATTTCACAAATTGCAATTTTGATGTAGGGGAAAAAGCCAGATGCTTTATACAAAGTAAAAGATCCCGAGGTGCGACAATTTGTTGAGAAATGTCTTGCAACTGTGTCCAGCAGACTCTCTGCCAGAGAGCTCCTGGAAGACCCCTTTCTCCAAATTGCTGATTATGGATCTGATTTCAGGTCATTAGAGTATTCAAGTGAAATGAATGCTCTAGAAAAACAGCCCTACTATGGAATTGATAACAATAAAAACAGCGATTCTATCAATGGCTATGCTGACTATCTTGGTTATGATCAATACCATCCGGTTGAGTTTGAACTAAGCGATTTTGATCTCTTCTCTTGTCAAGATGATGAGCATTTGGAAAATGTTGACATTGCAATCAAAGGTAGAAGGAGAGAAGATGATGGCATCTTCTTAAGGCTCAGAATCGCAGATGAAGAAGGTCAGTAAGTTTCTAGTCCACTATTGTGCTTTAACATGATTATTGATTCCATGAAGAGCATATATAGGAACCATGTCAAGAACTTGATTTGTCAATGCAGGTCGCATTCGGAACATCTATTTCCCATTTGACATTGAGAATGATACTGCACTAAGTGTTGCAGCGGAAATGGTTTCTGAGCTTGATATTACTGACCAAGATGTGTTAAAGATAGCACATATGATTGATAGTGAAATTGCCACCTTAGTGCCTGATTGGAAGAAGGGACAGGGGAAAGAGGAAAATCCACATGACACAAATGCCACATTTTGTCACGCCTGTGCTAATTTCAGTTACCTGTTAGATTGTGTATCATCAAATAGTCCAAGTGCCAAAAACTTGCAAGTTCTTCAGTGTTCTAAGCATGGATGTGCTAATGTACATGGCCGATTCGAGGAGATCACATACCAAGTTGAAGGGCCAGAAAAATGTTCCAGCACAGACTGTGCACCGGTAGGATCTAGCCAATCCAATGGCAAAAGTTATGCTGATATCTGGGCTCTGCGAGAAGCGCCACCAGAAATGAGTTCAGAAGAACCGAAAGAGATTCACTGTGACGAGGGGAAAGATGTAGTACAACAATCAGTCTCTGAAAAGGAAGAGAGAATCATAAACATGGATAGTCATTGTGAATCCAACACAAGACATTCTGTCTCCTTGAGTCCGTCAGCTGCTTGTGCTCATTGGGACGATTATGAGAATGAAATTAGGCAAGAATTGAGATGGCTTAAAGCTAAGTATCAGATGCAGTTAAGGGAGCTTAGAGACCAACAATTGAGATTCGCTTTGGACTCTCATTTGGTTGACATGGATCACAAGAAAGATAATAAAATTCCTTTGCCCTCAATTTTGCCAAAAGTAAAAAGAGAGAAATATAAACCTTCCTTGAAATCTCTTCCTTCTGAGAGGTGTTTGATCAGTTCACATTCCCCTACTGATGCTGAGAAGAGATATGCCAATTCGGAATACCAACTTATCCAAAATTTCCAGGCAACCAATGAAGCATTAAGCCCTGAGCAAATGATCACTGCAAAGAGTTTCTATACAGAAGCATTGCTTCCATATTCTCTTCACAGGGCAACCTCCCTTCCAGTTGATGCCTTAGATTTCTAGTAACTGCAAATTTTGCTACTTCACCAAGTGCACCTCATCAGGCTGCTTCTCTTTCTATTAATGTGTAAAAAAGAGGCAATAAAATGAGCTGTACAAAGCAGAGATGTAGTTTTTCTCTTTGCTCTTTTTCTTTTTACAGTCATTCTTAATGTGGGATATGCTCATAACTGGGTAATCTAATGTCCAATGTACAGTACTGATTGATACTGAAGTGAATCCACGTCTTAAACATCATATGAAAATGTTTGAATCAAAATTATGGATAGAGTATGTGGCTGCTGATGTACATATTGCCTTGCCTGCATTCTCAAATTAATCTCCAGTGGAAATTAAAGGGCTGTCGCAAATTTGACGGGAAAATTAGCAACTTGCTCATGTCATTCTGTGCATTATGGTCGTACCCTGACAAAAGCTTAGAAAAGTTGAGGAATTGGGACCTTTAGAGCATTAACAAAAGCTAGAACTTTCTCAGCATATAAAGATTTGATTTTGATTCTTTCAACTTCCTTTTTTTTTTTTTTTTTAATAAGACCATAGATATTCTAAATCCGTCAAATAGATTACATTTTGACATTAATTTTACTCATGTCGGGTAAAACTTTAAGGATGATAAAATACTCATATTATTTTTAAGATAGTTGCATATTCAGACTTGAACTCGAGAGTTCTGGTTAAGCAAGAAGAAATTTACATCATCTCATCCACAATCTTATTGGTTTTTAACTTCCTATCTCTTCCCCACTTTTCAAACTAAACTCCAAAAGCATTAACCATCCATGCAAAATTGCTGAGTAGTTTCCATAAAGGCAAAATGTGGTTCAACAAGTATGTATCATCATATACCTAACAGCCTTGCCATGTGAGTTTCTGCGTGCCCAAGTTGGCAACTTGAGTTAGATACTTCAGGGAATATGGCTGATGCGAAGATTTGGCACTATACCCGTAAGATTTGCATCCCTACCATATCCCATAACGGCGGCTTTCAATGAACTCCAGCCTATCTTCACTGATAATAAAAAATTGTATGAAGTAAATTTCGCAGAAGTATCTTGTGAGTTTGAGCTTTAAGGATATATATATATATATATATATATATATATATATATATATTTTATACATTTGACTGTCTGAATTCATAGTTAGAGTAATTTTTTTTCCTTATTACACTAATTAATAGTAATCCTATAAATGAATCAAAATTTTACCACTCGATCAAATATACTATATTAATTTCATATTAATAAAATAGTTGATGTACAGTGTCTATAAAAAAAATTCAATTACGGTTAATTTCTCTAAGTCTAAATCATTTTTATTTAAGAGCCGAATACATAAAATAAAAATGTAAAAATTTAGTTAAGTTTACTTATTTGACAAAAAAAGGAAAAAAAAAAAATCACGTGATACTTATTAGATACTAAGCGCGGCGGTGTTTAAATATTGCTGGAAAAAAACAAAGTTCTGAAAATTTTGTATTTTAATTGTATGATTTTTTTTTTAGATTTGAGAACTTTTTTTCTTAAATATGTTTTTGAGAAAAATATTTATTTATCTGGTGTTTTTATATAAAAACATAAAATTAAAAATAAATTTTTTTTTTTTTGAAAATAATTTTCTCCTGCACAATACTAAATAGAGCCTGAATATTAGAGTGTTAAATTGTGGGCTACACGGATTTATCAAAATTGTTAGAGACAATCCTACATAAGAAGTTTAAGGGTTGGATTAATAAGGACTTATTATAGTGATGGAACTAACTTCATACTAACTTAAATTGATTTGAGATAATAATTGTTAGAAAATATGAGTATTGTTAATTCAATATACAAATAAAATGACAAGAAAAAAGTAGAACTAATCTGAGATATGTGTTCCACACAATATCATTAAGACAAATTCGCCTTTCATTACCAGTATTTACAATAATTGACGTTTGTCACCTAGGATACAACAAATATCAAGTAGATATTGAACACACGATACCTACTTACAGCGAACTGAGTATAGGTCACTTTGTCTATCACTTGAAAAGAAGAAAAAAAAATTGGAAGAATAAGATTTTCCCAAAGAGAATTCAAAGAAAAACAAAACCCCTCTAATAAGAGCCAAAAACTTTTATTTATATTAGATAGAGGAGACATTAGATTAATTGTGATTAATCTCTTTAAAAGCTGTCAATAATGTCTTTGTAACATTCAAATAATAATGAATTTAATTTTTAAAACATCAGAAAATAAAATTCCAAAAGACAAGAAGTTTAAAAGACAAATATAAAAACCACACGGGGGTGTAGAATCCACACGGGAGTGTGAATTAGTTATGCACATACTAAAGCACAACAACACGGGTGTGTTGATCCATATGAAAGTGTCAGAAGTATGGCCGTGTGAAACGATACGGGAGTGTGGAATCAACACTGTGTATATACTACGACACGGTCATGCGGAATCCACATAGGCGTGTCAGACTCCTGTCGCTTCAATTTCCAGAAATAAAAAATGTAAAAATTGGATTTGGTCTAGATTATGGAATTTTAGTTCGATATATGATAACTAGATTTCAATATGATAACTAGAATGGGTTGCCCGGGACTCGAACCCGGAACTAGTCGGATAGAGTAGAAATTTTCCTTGTTTAAAAATAGGTAAAAAAATCTCTCTCCAAGCCGTGCTTGCATTTTTCATTGCACACGGCTTTCCCTATGCATACATCAAAAACTTAGTTTCCTCTTGACACCTATCGTAATGATAAACAGCTCGTCTCGCCGTGCCCTTCTCTTGAATTCTCAAAACTTCTGTCACTCCATCCCCGTAGGGGCAGAGAACCTGTCGCTGTCTCGGCTGTGCTACCGAAGGTTCTGAGGGGGAGGTCATAAGTGTATATACCGTAAAATCGATTTTCGACGGAATGAAAAAGACATATATGGTAGAATCGTAACCATAGAATACAACCCTAATCCGGACTATGTATTCAATTTCTATTTACACATTTTCCATTTTGAGCATATGAATATATTAATTCATAGTTCTCATGTCAAAGAACATATATTCGGGTCTTTTTTTCAAAACTGAATTGTGGGACCTACCTGAATTACCCTCTTAAAACAATTATCAAGTTTCCAATTCTATTTAGTATCATAGTCATGAGAGGATTAATTGTTGTATGACTGGGAATTTTTTAGGCAAAATACGAGGCCCAGAAAGAGAAGAAAGAAACTCAAATAAAAAAATTTAAGTTTGTAGCTAAGAAATGAGAAAAAAAATAATGAATTAAACAAGTGAGAATTAGGCCAATAACAGTAGCATCTGATGAAAATGTTATAGACAATCTCACATGGCAAATTGAAGAATTAATAATATTGTAACTAATTTCAAATTGTGTTAAGCATCCAATAGTAATAAAAATGAGCTCTCTTTTCCTAATTAAGCATGCCTATAATTGAAATTGAAACTAAATTTTTCAAGCGGTATATTGCAACCTGTAATAAAGCAAACTAATTAATGACGACGATCATTGTTTAAAGTATATATATGATGGGTTAGTTAATGGGAAGAAGAGGATAAGGTTGAATGGTGGATGTGGACTTTTGCATACTAATAATCTCCTTCTTCTTCTTCCTTTTTTTCCTCTATTCTCTCTATTGTTTAATTAAAATTTGAGATTATACATTGCTCACCTTTAGGAACTTCTATTTCTTTTTTTTTTGTTTTTTTTTTAAGGAACTTCTATTCTTTTTAGTGTAAATCACATGTATACTTACATTTATATACCAATCTTACTGAAAATTTAGTCACAATTAATTTTTTTTTATTTTTTGTCAAAAATATTTCTAGAAAGATTCGAATCTAAAAATTTATTTCAGTAAATTTAGTAGGTATTTCTAACTGAACCATAACTTTTATGTGAATGAAGTTTTACTTTTATTTTACATCATGCCCGAGACATAGACGTAAGGAGGAGAAAAAAGGGTTGTTCCTAGAAAAAAAAAAAAAAAAACCAATCCAACACGTAGAGAGATCCCTTTATTACAACTTTATCGAAAAGATAGGTTTCCAATCCATGTTGGATTCAACAATCAAAGCAAAAGCAACCATGGTAGATAGTTACTTTGTATAATTGCATTGAATCTGTCATCTTCAACTCTACTTCACGATATCAAATCTTCTCATTTTTGTCGTTTACTCCCGTGGCTATATGTTACCGTACGAAATTAGTTTCTTAATTTCGTATATGCTTAGTTTTTTTAAGAGAAGATGGTTTGAAGATAAAGCATAGAATATAGTATTAGCCGGCCCACCTATTCATATTCTTATCTCCGTTGTGCTATGGATTTGTTTTCTAGATTTTTATGAAAATTTGATAGCTAAATTACACCAACATTACTTTAATTATATAAATCGTAATAACTCAGTATTTTTAAAAAAATTTTATATAGTTGGAGTACTGCTGGTATAATTCATCCAATTTAGATTCATTATTTAACAAATTAATATGTTGTCCTAAAATCAATTGTATTACTTGTTGGCCCAGTGGGTAAAATAGTAAAATAAATGTAGAATAAAAATAATCAACAAAAATAATATTAGTAATTTAATGTGATTCACCCTTTAACTTGGGCTATATCCAAGGAAAAAATTCCGCAAAAAATTCTTTCACTAATGAAAATTAACGGGTATAAAGAGAGAATTTTCTAGACAATTGTTAAAGGCAATACAACAATATGAGATAAATCCAAAAATAATGTCACTCAAGTGTTTTCCAAAAACAACCCCAATATCTTTTTCACTATTTTTTGTCGCTCATTATTTTTGAAAAAATTCCCAAAAACATAACTCTCCCACAAATCACTCAAATGAAACCTTCCTTTGGCCTGGCCTCACACTACCCGAATTAGCTCACCAATTCTTAGTGTCATTTTGCTTGAGATTGGCCTATTTATAGGCAATGGAAGGCGGTGGAGGCAACCAAATTTGTCAAAAAATTTCAACATTTTCTACCATTTTTTTTAATTAATGCTATTGGGGCCCACAATGGAGGAGGGATCCACATAACAAATCTCTCTCTCCCAACTACATGGGAGGCACCACCATTCCTACAGCTAGCCAACAAAATTTAAAGTTCAATCTTGGTAGAATTTTTGGCAACATGTCTGATACATTTTTCTTCTGTATAGATCTTCTCAAGCTGTAGCAACTTCTTCTTCATTACATGTTCGATCCAATGATACCTCACATTAATATACTTTGATTTCGAGTGGAATGAGAGATTTTTTTCCAAAATGAATAGCGCTATAACTATCACAGAATAACTGATATCTGTCTTGCTGTAATCCAAGTTCAGCCAAGAACTTCTTCATTCATAGCAACTCTTTACATGCTTCAGTCGCCGGTATAAACTATGCTTCCATAGTTGATAGTGCAATACACTTCTGTAATTTTGATTACTATGAAACAACTCCCCCTACAAAAGTGATCAGGTATCCTAAAGTAGACTTTCTCGAGTCTACATCGCCAGCCATATATGCATCTGTGTATCCGACCAACACAGATTTGATATCTCTTAAACTTAAGCATATTTTGGAAGTACCCTGAAGATACCTAAAAATCCATTTTATTGCAACTTAATGTTCCTTTCCAAGATTTGAAAGGAATCTACTCACTACTCCAATTGCATGAGCGATATATGGCCGTGTACATATCATGACATATATTAAACTTTCAATTGCTGAAGCATATGGAACCTTGTTCATCTCTTCCTTATCTGTGTCTGTGGAAGAGCATTGTTCGAAACTCAGCATAAAGTGATTAGCAAGAGGACAACTAACTACTTTAACTTTATCCATGTTGATCCTCTGAAGTACTTTCTCAATGTACTTCTCTTGTGACAACCATAACTTGACGCTTATGTCTCTAATAATCTTCATGCCAAGAATCTGCTTTGTTGGCCTTAAGTCTTTCATGGCAAAAGACTTGCTTAACTACTTTTTAAGCCATTAATTCTGGAAATATTCCAGCCAATATTCAACCTGTCATCCACATAGAGCAAAAGAATAATGAAATCTTCATAAAAGAATTTTTGCATAAGCACATAATAGTTTGAAGTAGTTTTCTTGTAGCTTTGCTCCCCCATAACAAACTCAAACTTCTTATACCATTGCTTGGTGCCTGTTTTAAGCCTATATGCTTTTCTTTAATTTGCAAACATAGTTTTCTTTTTCCTTTTGCTTGAAACCCTCTAGCTACTTCATGTAAATCTCTTCTTCCAAATCACCATGTAGGAAGGCAATTTTAATAACTATTTGCTCAACCTTTAGGTCAAGACTTGCTGCTAACCACAGCATTATGCAAATGAATGTCATTTTCACAATTAGTGAGAAAATCTCATCAAAGTCAATTTCTTTCCTTTAGCTAAACCCCTTGACAACCAATCTGGCTTTGAATCTTGGACGGGAACTGTTCTCCTCATGCTTGATTCTAAACACCCATTTGTTTTTCAAAGCCTCTTTGCCTTTTTGTAGCTTCACCAATTCAAAAGTTTTGTTCTCATGCAAGGATTTCATCTCATCTTGTATGGCTTTAATCCATTTCTGTCTGTGCTCATCAACTATAGCTTCTTCAAAGCTTTCTAGTTCTCTCCGATCAATAAGTAACACATACTCATTTGTTGGATACCTTGTAAAAGATTGTCTCGTACTACTACTCCTTCTCAAAGGAATTGGGGAGGGCATAGGTGTATGATGATGAATATCATCATCGTCTGGATCATCTTCTAAGGGAGCATCATTTTCTTCAGGCATATCAACATGATCCATATCTCTAACTTCTCTTGGCACTAGTGTTGGAGGAATCAATTCTAAATTTGTTAAGTTACCATTGCAATTAGGAACATCTTTCTTTTTCCTAATAATATCTTCAATAGTCTCATTCTTAACAAACACAACATTATGGCTTTTGACTACTTTCTTCTCTATTGGATCATAAAACCTGTAGCCAGTTGATCTTTGTCGTAGCCAATAAAAACACACTGTCGTGTTTTAATATCAAGCTTGGATCTCTCGTCTTTGGGAATATGCACATAAGCCTTGTAACCAAACACTCGCAGATGATCATAGGAAACATCATTTCTTGACCAAGCCTCTCTAGAACATCTAGCTTTAGAGGGATACAAGGAGAAAGATTTAATACATGCACAATGGTTAGTAAAGCTTCTCCTTAGAATGTTTTAGGCAACTTTGCATGTGAGAGCAAACATATGACTTTCTTCACTAAAGTATTGTTCATCCTCTTAGTCAGGCCATTCAACTGTCGGTTTTTTGGAGGCATTGTCTGATGCCGAATACTATGCTCTTTGCAGTAGGTATCAAATAATCCAATATATTCTCCACTATTTTTAGTTCATATGCATTTTAGCTTCATCCTTGTTTCTCTCCCAACTGAGGCACTCTTTAAAGACATTCAACACCTGATCTTTTGTCTTTAAAGTGTAAACTCACATTTTCCTCGAATGGTCATCAATGAAAGTCATACAGTATTATGTACCACCAAGTGACTTTGGCATTAGTGTTAGAGTAGTGCTATAAAGAAAATCACTTTTAGCACTTATTGTACAAATTCATTTCACATGAATTAAGACATTTTTATTTATTAATGATCGTTTATACTATGAATTGATTGGATCTTAAATTAATTAATGAAGTCCATGATATAAACATAGCATGAAGGAAATCATGATGGGATCGTGATATTGAGATTCCTATCATGTGTAATTATAGTTATATCTAAATTGTCCCTAATCCTAGGGTTAACAAGATTGGATATTATTAATCCGGATAGATTAGCACATGTTATACTTCTTGATTGGATCAAGCAGTATATCTCATAATTTGTAGACATGAGTTGTCTAGAGTTAACATATGGATGCTTGCTAGTGTAGTCAAGTATATTGGATGACCTGCTATGAGACCATCGTATGGATTGTCTATTCAAATGTCAATGATAGTCTTATCATAGCAATGGTGCAAGTATCCTTAGACTTAAGGTACTCAATAATATCTTGGATGCTGATTTTGTACTATGACTTCATTTCTTGTTGCCTCACAGATATCGCTCATAGGGTGGTGATTGGGTGCAGCTTGAGGTATTTGAAGGTAATTGGGTAGCCAATAAAGGATTCACCACTCATGATAGAGGGGGTGTACACTTACAACCTCTTATCAGGATCATTACTTAGAAATCTCTAGCCATAGTGGAAATGTCAGGAAGATGATCTTCAGTGACATGTCTATTTTAGTAATGAGTCACAATGACTGGATCTAACATCACTTGGGCTAGGTGTGACGTAGTCAGTCCAGCGAGAACTGACACATAGTCTATGCTCTGAACCTAGTGGGATATAGAATGGTAAAATGATGAATTGCACAGACAATTGTCTATGGAAAGATTAGTAGTTAAACCACTATTTTATGGCCAATTGAGGGTCATGATGTGTTTCTAGATACCGCTCATGATTTGCTTAAGATTAAGTGTTAATCCAAGTGGTCAACATAGCTGAGAACCTAATGGGTCACACACATTGTGTAACACCCTCTCATATAATTAAGATTAACCCAACTATATAAGCAAGTATTATAGACTTTCTGTTATTGAAACATTGTGAAAATTTAAAACTTTTTCTTTTCCTTATATTATTATCTCTTAACATCCTTTCATACAAATATTTTCCATGTTACCATTTTAACATATTAGTCCATATCTTATATTATGCATAAAACTATCATTCATCCAATAGAATAAATCCAGTTTAGGGTGTTTACAGAATTATGTCATATATAAATACATGTTCTTTAATCTAATAGACATGTACAAAATCAACTACCCATATGACATATGACAAAAACAAAAACGTCATGATATCACCGACCCCAAATGTCTGCACTTTGGTCTCTGATGGGCTTTCTTCTCTTCAGTCAACTTTCTCTATCTACTGGCTCTAAACCTGCATACAGGAACACCTACACGCTAAGCAACCTAATGCTTAGTGGTACATATATGCATATAAATTCATGCAACCATGAGATGACATATCACATGTATACTTATGCTAATGCTAAATTAATATTCAACATGTATAAAATATACATTTAAAATGCTACAAGTACGCATATATATATATATATATATATATATATATATATATATTGGACATAAAACATAATCATATACCTAGACCATTCTTATCAACCAATACAATATATTTCCTTTATATATATATATATATATTGCCCAAAATCATGTAATCATTTAATAACATACATAA
>CATIWF010032741.1:0-45498 GCA_949630135.1 Balakata baccata
CTAGACATATCAAATATATATATATTTGATATGTCTAGTTTTATTTTCAGTATCAATGACAATAATAAAAGAATAAAAATGGATAAACCTAAACAATCTTATGAATCAATTGTCGCCTTGGCCATATAAATAAGAGACACATGACTAAGCTACACAAAGATGGTAGCTTAGGGTCATTTGATTATGAATCATATAACACGTGAATCTTGTTTATTAGGTAGGGTGATAAAATTACCCTTTAAGGGAAAGGGTGAACATACCAATGGGTTGTTAGACCTAATACATTCAAATGTAAGTAACTCAATGTCAGTGCACACCAGAGGTGGTTATCCTTACTTTATTACCTTCATCGATGATCACTCATGATTTAGATATGTGTATCTCATGACATACAAATATGATGCATTTTAAAAGTTCAAAGAATTCAAAAATGAAGTAGAGAAATAACTTAGCAGAAGTATTAAATCACTTAGATCTAATCGAGGTGGTGAATAGTTAAGACAAGAGTTTTAAGGTTATCTAAGGGATAATGGAATATTATCCCAATGGACTCCACCTTTCATGCCACAACATAATGGCATGGCTAAAAGGAGAAACCGAACCTTGTTACACATGGTGAAGTCTATAATGGGATTTACAGAATTCCCTAAGTCTTTTTGGGGATATGCACTAGAGACTGTTGTTTACATTTTAAATAAGGTCCCTTTCAAGTCAATTGATCTTACTCTGCATGAGATATGGAATAAGAAGAAACATGTTCTTTCTCACTTGAAAGTATGGGGTTGTCTGACTTATGTGAAATGGACAATGTCAAACATGCTAGAAGCTAAGTCTAATCAATGTTTGTTTGTAGGATATCCAAAAGAATCCGTTAGATATCAATTTTACCATACTTTGAAACAAAAGGTGTTTGTTTCAAAGCATGCTACCTTCTTAGAGAAAGAGTTTCTTCTAAAAGGAGATAGTGGGTGCAAAGTTGAACTTGAAGAAGTACAAGATGCTCAAATAGATGCTGATCAACTACCTGAACTCGAGCCTATTACTCATATAGATGATGTAATAGTTGCACCTTCAGAAGCAAAAGCGCTTCATAGCTCTAGTATGATGCGTTATGCTCCTATGAGATATGTTCTCATTAGGGAACATAATTATATTATGCTCAAAAAGGATGATGAGCCCACTACCTACGAAGAAGTTCTGAATAGCTCAGAATCTGACAAATGACTAAAAGCCATGAAGTTAGAAATGAATTATATATATGAAAACCAGGTATGGACCTTGATTGACCCACCCGAAGAGGTAAAATCCATAGGGTGCAAGTGAGTCTTCTAGAAGAAGACCGATATGGAGGATAATGTGGTTACCTATAAAGCTAGGCTAGTAGCTAAAGGCTATTGTCAAAGGTAAGGAATTGACTATGATGAGACTTTTAGTCAGTAGCCATGCTTAAATCCATACGAATACTCCTAGCCATTATTGCTTATTATAATTATAAGATATGACAAATGAATGTGAAAATAGCTTTCCTTAATGGAAATTTCTCCGAGGATATGATTACGGCATAGCCAAAGGGCTTCACATCTAAATATGGTAAAAAGGTATGCAAACTTCAAAGATCCGTTCATGGATTAAAGCAAGCATCCTAGAGTTGGAACATCCAGTTTGATGAGACAATCAAAGAGTTTGGTTTCTCACAAAATCTGGATGAGCCTTGTGTGTACAAGAAGGTCAATAGGAGTACAGTCATTTTCCTTATGCTATATGTGGATACATACTACTTATGTGAAACGACGTCTAGGACTTACATTCTGTCGAGATTTGGTTATCTAAAAATTTCTCCATGAAAGACCTTAGAGATGCATCCTATATTTTAGGGATAAAGATCTATAGAGAAAGATTCAAAAGGTTGGTTGGTCTTTCTTAATCTACATACATAGACAAGATACTGAGGTTTAGCATGGAATAGCCTAAGAAAGGATTTATTCTCATGACTCATGGGATTACTCTTTCAAAGTCTACATGTCCAAAGATACAAGACGAGAGGACTCACATGAGTTTGATCCCATATGCTTTGGCTATAGGATCAATCATGTATACTATGATATATATGAGGCCTAATGCATCATATGCTCTGAGTGTCATGAGCAGATACTAGTTGGACCATAGAAAGGGTCATTAAGTGGTGGTAAAGAATATCCCAAAGTACTTGAAAAGGACTAAGGATGTATTCTTGGTATATGGAGATAGAGATCTTTGATGGATTTTAAGCATGTATCACATAAATATTACACAGCAGAAAATAAAAAATTTCAGAACCCGAATCAAAGGATTATACATGTGCCAATTAAAACTAATTTAACCAAGGAAAATTCATAATTTATACCTTTATAATTTCTTGATTTTTCTTCAACTTCTTAACTTGTTGGGTTGTAGCAAACCACAACAATACAATTTTGGATTGTCTATAACAATATCCATGTGAAGAAGAAAGAATGAAACCACTAGGGAGATGGCTTGAACATACCTCAAAAGTGCTAGCTATGAGACTGTTCCTTTGAGAGGTTTCTTGTCTCCAAAAATTTTTCCTTGTCTATTTTCTGTCTTTTGGGATCTTTTAGATCAAAAAGAAAATCAGAAAAATAGATCCAAATTGAAGAGAGGAGAAAATGAGAAGTTATGAATAGTAAATAGGTTTAATGGCCATTTAGGCCACTTAAATGACAAACAGGCAGGCCAATTGGCAAGCCTGCCAGGCTAGAGGGCCCGTACAGGCCCGTCAACCTCTTCGAGCGAATCTTTCTCGACTCGCCATAATTCTCTTGTATTTTGGATCTCATCCAAAGCCATTTTACTCATTCTTTATAGCTCTAAAGCATGTGACCCATTAGGTTCTCGGTTATGTTGGCCACTTAAATTATTAAATAATTTAAGCAAATCATGAGCGGTATCTAGCAAGACATCATGATCCCCAATTGACTGGAAAGTCAGTGGTTTGACTACGAACCTTTCCATAGACAATAATATGTGCAATTCGTCCTTTCATCATTTTATACCCCACTCAGTTCAGAACATAGACTATGTGTCAGCTCCCACTAGACTGACCACGTCACACCTAGCCCAAATGATGTTAGATCTTGTCCTTGGGACTCATTAGTCTATTAGACATGTCATTGAAGACCATCTTTAGGACATTTCCACTCTGGCTAGAGATTCCTGAGTAATGATCCCGATAAGAGGCCGCATATATACTCTCCCCCTATAACGAGTAGTGAATCCTCTGTTGGCTACCCAACTACCTATGAATATCTCAAGCTGCACCTAATCACCACCCTTTGAGCGACCTCTATAAGGCAACAAGGAATGGAGTCAAAGCACAGAATCAGTATATAAGATATCCTTAATTACCTCAAGTCTAAGGATACATGCACCATTGCTATGATGAGACTATCATTGACATTTGAATAGATAATCCATATGATTGTCTCATAGCAGGTCTTCCAATGTACTTGACTACTCTTAGCAAGCATCCACATGTTAACATTGAACATCTCATGCTCACAACTTATAAGATCTACTGCTTGATCTAATCAAGGAATCTAACATGTGCTAGTCTATCCGGATCAATAATGTCCCGTCTTATTGATCCTATGACTAGGGATAATTTAGATATTAATATAATTACACATGATAGGAATCTCATTATCATGATCCCATCATGATTTCCTTCATGCTATGTTTCATATCATGGACTTTCATTAATCAATTTAAGATCTATATCAATTCATATACAAATGAATACAAATATAATGAAAGAAAGCTTTTATGAATTTGTACATTAAATGTCTGAGGCGAATGCCTTTTAGACACATCTCTAACAATAATTTTAATTAGGACGTAATTTTAATAAGTTAAATAAGATAAGTTGGTTAGCATTCTCCTGTGTAATAGGATTTAGTATACTACATGTGAGAGTGTTACATTTTTTGCATCAGTCTGGTTTTAGGCAGTTATAGACCGAAAGGGTTATAGGTTAGTGAGAGCAATATAGCAAATAGAGTACCACGCTCTTTCTGATGAAGGAGATTCACATGAGGCTGGGGCTCAAAATCAACCCAGCTTGGCTAGTGTCCAGGGCCCACAAGGAGTACCAGATTTGAACCATCATGCTGGACAGGCTGACCCGGGGCAGATTCCCCTGATGCAGCAGATGGCTGGTCTATTACAGCAAATTGTTCGAGCAATGCCATAGCAAGCTCTTGCTCTACCTCCACCTCTACTACCAAAGCCAGTCATTCAGATAGACAGACTTAAGAAACATAGAGCAATAGTTTTCCTACGTAAGAGGCCTAGTGATCCGACCAACGCTGAGCAATGGTTAGATTAGACCGAAAGGGTCTTTAAAGAGTTGCAAGTCCCAGAGGAGGACCGATATAGATTTGCTATATTGTTACTGCAGTCTGATGCATATGATTGGTGGAAGACAATCCATAGGAGGCTTAGGGTGACTGAACCCGTTACTTAGGACTTTTTCTAAGAGAGGTTCAAAGACTGCTATGTGCCACAAATATACCTAGACAAACAGAAAAGGAAGTTTATGAACCTCAAATAGGGTAAGATATCGGTTATAGAGTGTGAGATTGAGTTTACTCAGTTGAGTAAATATGCTCTAGAGCTGGTTAGCACCAAGAGTGACATGTGCAAGCAATTTGAGGATAGTCTAGGTGGAGAGGTAGGTGATATGATAACATGTTTCCACCATAGCAACTATTTAGATTTGATTGCTTCTGCCCTCACTTTGGAAAAGAGAAAAAGAAAGAGGGTAGAGGATGACTCTAGGAGACAGTCGGCACCTACAGGTTAGTGTTCAAATAAGAAAAGTTGTTCCTTTCAGGGCTAGTCTCAAAGCAAGAGTTAGGGCTATTTATATGGAGGGTCACAAATGAGGGATCAGCCATCCAAGACCATATCAACTACAGGCAATGCCCAGACTCAAACTAGAGAGAGTGCCCCTTTTTGTGCTACTTGTGGTAGACATCATCATAAAGAGAGTAGAGTAGTCACTGGAGCTTATTTTAGATATGGCCAGCAAGGGCATATGAAGAGAGAGTGTTCTTTGATGTAGAATAATGTCTCAGCTCAAACTATAGCTTCAGCACGAACACAAACTAGGCCTCAGACTGGAAGTGGCCATGCAGGCAATATACAGGCGGACTCAGAGACCATTAACAGGCTAAGACATATGCGAGCTCCAAGCAGAGTGTATAGTATTAGAGCCAGAGAAGAGCCCGAGGCTACAGAGGATATAGTAGGTAAGATTCTACATGTGAAATAAATCGCTGAACTTAAAATGGTTAAGTGGAAAATTTCAATAGTAGGAATGAATATTGGAACTATAGATATAAGACCCGTGTGAAATTTTGAGGATGAAATTTACTTTAAGGGAGAGAGAAATGTAACGCCCATAAAATAGGGTCTAGAAATTTATATGGTATACGGAGGCTATTTTGGTAATTTAAGAGAAAAGAGTTAAATAGAAATTGTATTAGGTCAAAATAGAAATAATTGACCGTGGAAGAGCTAAAAAGAAAAAAAAGTAATTAGTTATATATATATATATATATATATATATAAGGAAAAGAACAATGGATAGGAAACCAAGTTACAAAAGTCAAATGTACAAATATAAAAAGGTATAGGGCTGATGGGATAAGCGTGTGAGATTCTTCGGGACAAAAGAAAATTTTTTAAACGCATCGTTTTTATTTTGTCTTGTATATATAAATCTGGTACAGTAACCCTAACCCCTACAAAGTATAGAACCTTTTCTTCTTTTTCCATCCCTCTACTGGCCCAATATTCAGTCTAGTAGCCACAATTAATGTCCCTTTTCTTCTAAAAAATTATTTTTGGTTTGGCAATATTCTTTAATTATCAGTCTCATTCCTTACCCTTACAGTAAGAAATCTTCTATTAAACTATCTATTATTTTTTTTATGGGTTGTAAAGTCTAATAATAGTGGATTAAAAATTTGGGAATTCTACAAATAAATTTTAATCTATGACAATTGCTATAGTGTTAGGCAACAAAAATACTGGTGGAGACAATCACTAGATTGCGGGTGAGCATTAGGATAATATTTTTGGCTCCATAACAGGTCTGTACGTATAATTATATTTATTCGCCTCTTAATTCTGTGTAAATGACTCTGTGATTTAATGTTGGTTGTGTGATTTATTCTGGAAATTTAGCTCTTTCCATGACAATGTGTTATTAAATTTTGAAGATTTAAATGAAATTATGACGTGATTTCTTTATCGTTTTGGAGTGATTTTTGAGACTGAAAATATTTTTGGACACTAGAAATAAATTAAGGAACACTAATATAGATATATGGAGAAAAATGAAGAATAGTGATGGACTAAATGGTGGCATTATTTTTGCATGATTAATAGGCTCTACGATGGCTAAAAGGCTTGCAGACCCAGCATGCCCGCAGGCTTGCAAATTTGCAACCCTACTGACACATTATTAAAACAATAAAAGAAAACATTTAATTGTCTCCTATATGCACAAAAATTGTCGATCTGTTATTGGTGAACATTAAATTTATGGCAAAGTTTGTGTAATTGGACATGAATAAATGAGAATAATTGTGGATGAATAATTTATACGGGAATGAAGTTAAGTTGATGATAATTATAAAAATATATTTATGTATACATGCTATATGGTTATTAATAAACTTGAAAGTAGTCATGGATAATGTTATATACTCGGTAAATGCATTTGTTCTGATAGACTTTAAGAAATGAATTAAATGTTTCTATTGATACAGTTAAAACTGTGTGAATTAACTTTCCGGATTGGCTATGTAATTTATGCATACTAATGGTTAATAATCATACTAAATATGGAAAATATTGCAATTTGTGATATATGATACTAGAGCATATGTTTATGTTTATAATAAGAATATGAAATGACTAAAATGTCATTTACTCATACATAGACTAGTGATAGGATAGATGGCATGCCATTAAATGTTCTTTTCGGTACCGTATAATTTTCCATACGTTATTATTATGGCAAGGTGGCCCAAGCTCTTGAGAGCGCCCTTGTCCACTTTTTACTAGCAATTTTTATTTCCTTTGTCAAGTTGGCCCAAGCTTTAGAGAGCACACTTAACATAAACATGGATACGGTTTATTCAAAATATATCAATAGGTGAATAGGATGGCCCAAGTTCCAAGAGCACTCCTATTCATGACCCGTATCCAATAGTCTAGGTATTAAGTAATTGAGCAAGTTAGTCTAAATTGATATTACGAGGTATTTCATATTGCAGTTACAACTTTTGCTTCTCAGGTATGATTCCTTCCTTTCTATACGATTGTTAACATGGCTACGTGATATTGGAGTGATGAGATAAATGAAATTGAATTGTCTATTGATAACATGAATGCTATGTATTGTATGACTGCATGTCAGAATTTATATGATTACATGTACCATTAAGCTTTCAGTAGCTTAGCATGTGGGTTTTCCTGCACGCAAGTTTAGAGCTTTTAACCTTAAGGTAATTGCTCTCTATTTTGATCTTGATAATCAAATTAAATATCACTAACTTCTTCATTTAGTGTTGTTTTCATAGTGTTCAAAGTTTCAGTACATTTAATTATCAGTTTCTCATTAAATAAGTCAAGTATTTCTTGGAGATGTGAAACTCCAGACCGGGATATGATTCTAGACTGGAAAATACATGTCTAGATCGGAAAATGTTGCATTCTGATCTTCCAAAAGTTTCTAATGCCGAAGCAAACCGAGATAGGCCATATCCCGACTGAGAAATATCATTTTCAGACTGTGATATATTATAGTCCGGTTGGAAAATTCAAAAGGATATGACCATTGAAGAAGAGACTCCACCAAAATGTGCCATGTCATCTAGAAGTCAAAATGACCAAATCAAACCGATTGATGTCCCGATCGAAAAAGTATGGTCCCGATCGGGCAGCATTCGAAGCTAGTAGACTCCGGACCTGACTATGGCATCATCGGGCAAGTCCCAATTAGGAAAATCATATAGGAACTAGCTGTTGGAGCATTCAACTAATCAGAAAGATGCCACATACCTAGGAAACCCATGTTCCCGACCGGGAAACCCTCTTTGTAGACATCATTTACTACACTTGTAAGAGAACGTTAGAAAGAGTTATGGCACCAATTTGTAATGGCTAATTGGTGGGTAATCGGTATAAATACCCTGCCAAAAAAAACCATTTAAGATATCTGACTACTTTCTAAGTGGCAAAACTCTTGCAATTTATTTTCTCAATCTTTCTTCAATTAATTGTTTTGTAAGGCTTCAAGTGTTAGCCTTCAAACACTTGTGTTATCTTATAATTGGGTAGTGTGAGCCAAATTACAAGGAATTAGTTGTTGTGTGAGCCATCAAAACACAAGAAAAATCTAGATTGAATGTTAGCCTTGGTAAAACACCTAGTTAGGAGTGAGCTAGCTAAAACTCCATTTGTAATCTAAATGGTTATATTAGTGAATACTCAATTGAGATTGGAGAGAGGAGTATGGTTAGTTAACACCGAACCTCTATAAAATTTATGTCTCTATCTCTTATATCTTTTAGCTTCTTTGTGTGTGTAAGAATTTTTATTTTTCCACCAATTCATCTCCCCCGTCTTGGTGATTGTTTAGGTAACAATTGGTATCAGAGCACGGTCTAGAAATCAAGCTTCATAAGCTCTAGCAAAGATCTACAATGGCCCCAGAAGGATTCCAAAGCCTCAAACCTTACTTTGATGGGTCAAACTATACTCATTGGAAGTTTAGAATAGAGGCATACTTGGATAGTGAAGGAATTGATGCGTGGGATAGTGTTCATAAGGAATGGACACCACTAACAAGGAAGAATGTTGAAGGAGAAGATGAAACTCTTCCAAAAGATGAGTGGATTGAACCACACAAAAGAGCAAATGGCAAGAACAAGAAAGTTATGGCTATTTTAGCAAGCTCTCTGTCTCTTAAAAAGTGTGAAAGAGTTTAAAATTATCCAACCGCCTATAGTATGAGGAGGACTTTGGAGAACCACCATAAAGGCACAAAGCAAGTTCGTTCAAGGAAGATTCAACTCCTAATGAACAAATATGAACTCTTCAAAATGAAGCCTAATGAGACTATCACCGAGTGACAAACTGCCTACTCTCTACCATCAACAACATGAAGAAATATAGAAGACATACAAGCCTTAAAGATGTAAATAACAAGATCTTGAAAAGTCTTCCAATAAAGGATTATGGTTTAAGGGTGGCAGGTCTAGACGAGGCCAATAAGGATTTGAGTACCATTCCTATTGATGTGCTTATTGGCAAGCTTTTAACACATGAGAAGGCTCTTGTGAGGGAAAAGGAGTTTAAAAGAGAAAGAGAGAAGAAAAAGCTCCTTACTCTCAAGGCAAGTATCACCTCCTTAAAGGTTCAAGACTTGGACCTCATTAGTGATGATGGGGCAAGTGAATAAGAGGATAAAGAGATAGTCATGCTATCTAGAAGAGTAAAGAGAATGATAATCAACAAGTATGGAACTATAAAAAACTACAAGTAAAGGGCCTTAAAGTTCAAAGGCTCCTTATCCAACTTAAACATAGATAATGAGGAGATGAAGTGCTATTAATGTGGGAAGAAATGTCATATCAAATATGAATGTCTAAGGCTCAAGAAGTATAAGGGCAAGTCTCGCAATGATAGAAGAGACAAAGGCCATAAAGCTACATTGGATGATCCTACATCAAGTGATGATAAGGGGAGCTAAGAAGATGTAGCCAACTTGTGCTTCATGGCTTTAGAAGATAATTCTAATTAGGTAACTTCCACTTCTTCCTCTTGTATATTAAATGCTTATGATGATGATGATGATGATCTTCTTAAGGTCAAGAGTCTAGAATTAGAGAAATATAAAAAGAAAGTTAATTTCCATAAGAAAAATAGCTTCAAACTTAAGGATGATTTATCCAACATTTGAAAGGTTGTGGAAGAGCTAAAAACTTCTAATGCTTCTCTTAAGAAGTCATTAGATGAGTTTTCATCAGACCTTCAACCAATTCCTTACTTAAAGAAAATATTTTGAAAAATGAGATTGAGGAATTGAGAGTCTATATTTCTAAATTTCACAAAGCGAAGGAAATGTTGGATACCCTTGTTATATCTTAAAGACCTCCCTTAGTGAGACATGACTTAGGTTTTAATGGAGCACCATCTTCATCCACACCTAGAACCACTTTTGTAAGAGCTTCCACACCATAAACCTCCTCAATTGAGGTAGGTGCCTCTAAGGCTAAAAACAAATCACACACTAAAGCCCCTACTCAAAGAAGAAGTAGCAAAGGCTCACTTGGCTCAAGAAGGAAACCTCAAAAGGACAACCATGCCTTCTTATATAGGTGCCCATGCACCTAGGAAAGCACCTGCTACGTATGATTGCGTTTATTGTCGTACTTCCTCTTATGTTTCAAACAAAAAGATTTTAAGGCCAAAACCCCAAGTGAAGTGGCAAGAGTCTTTCAAGACTAAGTAATGCCACTATTGCATGGAGTTTGGGCACATCAACATTCATTGTTTGATAAGGAAATCCAATTGAGATCTCTCAAGAACTAACCCCCAAGGACCCAAGTTTATTTGGGTACCTAAAAGCCAAACTTGATTTTATGTTATATAGATGTGCCTTAAATCCTCAAACAATGAAAATGTATGACTCTTGGATAGTGGATGCTCAAGGTACAAGACCAAAAACAAAAACCTCTTCATAAGTCTCAAATGTATCGATGGAGGTAAGGTTACCTTTGGAAATAATGTTGAGGGTAAGGTAATTGGCATTGGTTCCATAGGACTTTAGTGGTATTTCAATCATAAATGATGTAATGTTTGTTAATAGTTTGAAGCACAACCTTTTAAGTGTGAATCAATTATGTGATAAGGGAAACAAAGTCACATTTAGCTCCAATGAATGCCTAGTAATCTTTTTAAATGGTCAAGAGATATTCAAAGGAGAAAAGGTCAATACTTACATAATTGACTTACATAAGTTAACTAATGTTTCCTCTAGTTGTCTTATGTCTATTAGTGAAGAATTTTGACTATGGGCATATAAGACTTGGGCATGCAAGTATGAACTTAATTCAAAGCCTTTAGAAAGATGAACTAATAGATGGGCTTCCAAAAGTCAAATATTTGAAGGATAAGACTTGTGTGCCATGTCAAAGAGGGAAGCAACCAAATCATCATTCAAACTTAAAAATATTATAAGCACCTCTAGACCTCTTCAATTATTGCATCTTGATTTGTTTGAACCTAGTAGAGTTACAAGCTTGGGAGGAAAACATTATGCATTTATTATTATTGATGACTACTCTAGGTTTATTTGGGTAATTTTCTTAGCTCATAAAAGTGATTCTTTTGAAAACTTCAAGCACTTTGCCAAGAGAGTCCAAAATGAGAAGGAATATTGTATCTCTAAGATTAGAAGTGATCATGGCAAAGAGTATGAAAATGAAATTTTTGAAAACTATTATTTAAAAAATGGTATTTCTCATTATTTTTCCACACCAAGAACTCCTCAACAAAATGGGGTAGTTGAAAGGAAAAATCAAACATTGGTAGAAATGGCTAGAACACTGCTTAATGAATATGGTCTACCAATCTACTTTTGGGCGAAAGCCATTAATACCACATGTTATATTGCAAACTTTATTTTCAAAAGACCTATTTTAAATAAAACCTCTTATGAGCTTTGGAATGGAAGAAAACCCAAGATTTCATATCTTAGAGTATTTTGTTACAAATGCTTCATATTAAACACCAAGGACAACCTTAGAAAATTTGCCTTAAAATCGGATGAGGGCATATTTCTTGGTTACTCCTCCTCTGGCAAAACTTATAAAGTCTTCAATAAAAGAACATTGGTTGTAGAAGAGTCTATGCATGTTAATTTTGATGAATCCTATAGATTTGATCTTGGGAAAGGTATTTCTTTGGATGATGTTGTAGGTTCCATGGAGAATCTCAATCTTGATCAAATGGAACAAGAGAATTCAACAAAGAAGAATGATCTTGATGAGGAACACCTTTAAGAGGAGGAGCAACTCCAAGCTCAAGAGCAAGAAACCAATGAGCTACCAAAGGAGTGGAGGTTCATAAGAAACCACCCGGAAGAGCAAATCATTGGTGATCCTATAAAAAGTGTAAGTACTCGTTCCAATTTTCTTGATTCTAATCTTGTTTGTATATTTCAAATAGAACCAAAGTCAATTGATAAAGCTTTGGATGATGAGAGTTTAGTGATTGCTATGCAGGATGAACTCAATCAATTTGAGAGGAATAAGGTTTGGACCTTGGTTCTAAGACCTAAGGACTACCTAATTATTGGTAGTAAGTGGGGATCCATAGGAACAAACTAGATGAGGATGGTAATATTACAAGAAACAAGGCTAGATTGGTTGCTAAAAAGTATAACCATGAGGAAGGCATTGATTATGATGAAACATTTACCCCCGTAGCAAAACTAGAAGCAATTTGTATTTTATTAGCATATGCATGCCACATGAATTTCAAACTTTTTCAAATGGATGTAAAAAGTGTTTTTTTTAAATGGTTTTATATCAAAGGAAGTCTATGTTGAGCAATCTCCCGGTTTTGAGGATCATGCTTTTCCAAACTATGTCTATAACTCACTAAGGCTTTATATGGATTAAAGCAAGCCCCTTGAGCTTGGTATGAAAGACTTAGTGCATTTCTTATAAATAATGGATTCTCAAAAGGGCATGTTCATACAACTCTTTTTATTAAAAAATATAAGCATGACACTTTCATTGTTCAAATTTATGTTGATGACATCATCTTTGGATCTACTAATGAAAATCTTTGCTAAGAATTTGCTAAGTGTATGACTAGGGAATTTGAAATGAGCATGATTGGAGAGCTCAAATTCTTCCTTGGACTCCAAATTAAGCAAAGCAAAGATGACATCTTCATCAACTAATCCAAAGACACTAAGAAATTGATCAAAAAGTTTAGGATGGATGAATGCAAGAATGTCAAGACTCCAATAGGTACATCAACAAAATTAGACAAAGATAAAAAGGATAAAGCTATTGATGAAAAGCTTTATAGATGTATGATCAGCTCACTTCTTTATTTAACAACATAATAGACCTGATATTATGCATAGTGTATGCTTATGTGCTAGATTTCAATGATGTCTTAAAGAATCACATTTGAATACGGTGAAAAGAATTTTGAAATATCTTTATGGCATAATGCATTTAGGCCTATGGTATCCTAGAAATACTTCATTTCATATCATTGGTTTTTTGAATGCCGACTACGTCAGTAGCCTTTTGGATAGAAAAATCACATCTGAAACTTGTCACTTTGCTGGTGAATGTTTAGTTTCTTGGCATAGCAAGAAATAAGTTTCGGCTGCCTTATCCATGACCAAAGTAGAATATGTAGCAGCGGGTTATTTTTACACTCAAGTTCTTTGGATGAAACAACAACTCAAGGATTATAGCCAAGTGATTGATCACATTCCCATCAAATGTAATAACACTAGTGCAATAAATCTCTCAAAGAATCTCATTCAACATTCTAGAAGCAAACATATTGATATAAGACATCATTTTTTAAGAGATCATATCTAAAATGGTGATGCGGTGTTAGATTTTATTGACAATAACAACCAATGGGCAGATATTTTTACCAAGCTCCTAAATGATGAAAGGTTTTGCTTTATAAAAAAAGAACTTGGTATGCTTGATGGGAGCACATTGTTTTGAAAAACTTTAAATCATGTTTATATGAATTGTATGCTATTTAATTGATTAATATGGATGTTATGCTTCTTATTTGAATCACGAACGTTTGCATGCATAAGTTGGCATTTTAAGTCTATTAAAGTTCAATTTAATGGGCTAAGAAATTAAATTTGTCAAAAATCATTCATGATCAATATCTATGATATATCATACTGGGGTACTTTAGTCATACTTCCTTTCTTTCCTCTAAATCTTCTGAGTATCTATAACTCCCGCTCAGGACATCATCCTTCCCACTCGCAACTTTTTAGTCTTCGAACTGATTGTTGCAATTCCTCATGTCCCTCTCGGGAACATCCATTTCCCGATTGGGACATTTGAAAATAATTTAACCGTTGCACCTTTTTAAACGTACATGCTCAGGAAGTTGGGACCGCCTCCAACATTTCAAATTTTATTGACTGTTGGAAGGTTTCCGATTGAGAACGCCCCAGTCCCGATCGGGACTACCCCGATGGCAGCCTTTTGTAACTACCACCTGTCAAATCTCATTTGCCATAACTCTCATTAAAACACCTCAAATGGTAACATGCCTCTTCAAACTCTATAAATACCCCACTATTCTTAATCTTTTCCTCACTTTTGCATCCAAACTCTCTCTCCCTTTCTCAAATATTTTCTCTCTAAACTCAATATTATCAAATTCTCTCTTCCTCTCCAATGGCACCCAAAACTAGCACCTTAAAATCTAGAGCCTTCATAGGCAAAGGAATAGCCTTTTCTTCCTCCAACTTTTCTTCCTTTAAAGATATCTTCAACTCCTTCTCAAAGGAGGAGAAGAAGTGGTATGCCAATATTACCACCAAGAAGTTCATATCAAACTGCACCATCAACCTTGACAATCTTGACAAATTGGGTGTCAAAGATGAAGTCATTGGCACTCTTGAAGAAATGGGGTGGATAAATTCCGTGATGCCCCTTGAAGATGGACATGATGAACTAACCATCGAATTCCTCTCCATTCTTTAAGTGATTAAAGACCCCAAACACCCTCTCGGCTATTATGGCCTCCAATTTCATCTCTTTAGCCAACCACAAGAGATGACAAAACATAAACTTGCAGATACTTTTGGCTTAAAAAAGGTAGGCCTCATCAATACTCAAGCCATGCATCTCTCTCCTCTTGATATGTGGAGAAACATCTCCCTTGAAACCCACCTTGACAAATGATCAAATGCTAAACACATCAAAACTCTTTCTCACTTCATCATTCACCGTATCATCATTTGCATTATCAATGCAAGAAGTGAAAGTAATGAGAAAGTCACTCATGAAGACCTTCTCTATCTTTATGCCATGATTCACTAAAGACCTACTGATACAGCCCATCTTCTCATTGACAAATTCCTTTCCATGGCAACCACTACCAAAGGAACCATCTCTCTTCATGCATAACTCACCTATCTTGCAAAGTACCTTTATCTCATGACGGATGAAAATTATGCTCTTTTCACTTCCTTTCACTCTCAATATGAGATCTTCGATATATAATATCTCCTCCATTGCAAGGTAATTACAAGGCCATATAAGGAGGTAAATACCTTCTTTTATGCAATTGAAGAACATGGCACTCAAAAGGCAACTCAAGAGGCTACAAGGAAGCGTGCAAGGCTCTCTATAGGAGGAGAAGGTTCAAGTGCATAAAAAATGCCTCCACCACCACCTTCTCAACCACAACACATCACTTTGCAAAGTCTTTATGACTTTCAAATGCAATCCTTTAATACCATGAGGGATATGATGCAACACCTCCATTTGGACATTCAAAAGCAACACCTCCATTTGGACATTCAAAGCATGCAAGGGCAACTTAATCTTAATGTATGCACTCATAGCTTTGAACAAGCCCAACCATTTGAGGGAGAGTAAGACATTATAGAAGAGGAAAAAGGTGGTGAAGAGGAAGCAAATGATGAAGAAGAAGATACATAACTTAGTCTATTTTCTCTTTCAATTTTTAGGCTAAGTACCTAGATGTGGGGTTATATCATGTTTAGATCACACATTCTCTTTTTATGTAATACATTTCTATTTTCAATAAAATGATTTCTTATTGTTTATTTCTTACTCTCCTTGATGATTGCCTTTTTTTTGCTTTATATGCATCTATCCTTTTTTATATTGACAAAGGGGGAGAAGAAAGAACATAAAAACATGCAAAAATTAACTTTATTTTTTGAATTGATAACTTAGTCAATTATGTTGACTTTAATAATCTTATTTGACTTAAGTTATTTAATTCGCTCTTTGTCTTCAAATGATATAAAACTTTGCATGCTTATTACTCAATACTTCAATTTGAAATATGCACTACAATTTGTTGTTTTTACTTAGTTTGATTGTCAAAATAAAAAAGAGAGAGATTGTTAATCTTAGGGTGATTGCTCTTCATTTTAATCTTGACAATCGAATTAAATGTTACTAATTTCTTCATTTAGTGTTGTTTTTATAGTATTAAAAGTTTCAACATATTTGGTTATGAGTTTCTCATTAAACAAGTCAAATATTTTCTAGAGACGTGAAACTCTTGACTGGAATACTGATCTCCTAACCAAGACATGATTCTAGACTAGGAAATACATGTCAAGACCGGGAAATATTGCATTCTGATCTTCCAAAAGTTCCAGAAGCCGAAGCAGACTGGGACATGCCATGTCCTGAATGGGAGATACCATTTTCATACCGGAATATATTATATTCCAATTGAAAAATTCAAAAGGACATGACTGTTGAAGAAGAGACTCCACCAAAATGTGCCACATCATCTGGAAGTCAAACTGACCAAGTCAAACCAACTGATGTCCCGTCCGGGAAAGTATGGTCCTGATCGGAAAGCATTCAAAGCCAATAGACCCTAGACCTAAGCATCATCAAGCAAGTCCTGACCGGGAAAATCATATAAGAACTAGCCATTGGAGTATTCAGCCAACCAGAAGATGCCACATATCAAAATAGGTCTTTTCCCTACTAGAAAATACATGTTCCCGACCGGAAAACCTCCTCTATAGACAACATTTAATGCACTTATAAGAGAACGTTGAAAGAGTTATGACACCAATTTGTAACAGTTAATTAGTTGGTAATCAGTATAAATACCTTACCAAAAGGCCATTTAAAATATCTAACTAAGTGCCAAAACTCTTGTAATTTATTTTCTCAGTCTTTCTTTAATTAATTGTTTTATAAGGGTTCAATTGTTAGCCTTCAAACATTGGAGTTATCTTGTAACTGGGTAGTGTGGGCCAAATTTGGATTGAGTATTAGCCTTAGTAAAACACTTAGTTAAGAGTAAGCTAGATAAAACTCCATTTTTAATTTAAGTGGTTAGATTAATGAATATCCAGTTGAGATTGAAGAGATGAGTAAAGTTAGTTAACACTCGAACTTCTATTAAATTTGTGTCTTTATCTCTTTTATCTTTTTAGCTTTCTTGTCTGTGCAAGAATTTTTATTTTTCCACCAATTCATCCTCCTCCCTCTTTCTTGGTGATTGTTTGGGCAACATGAGCCATAGATCTTGTTGACTGAAGAGAACGTCCAGCTGTTAGAGCCAGATCAGATTCAGAGTCGGTTACTCATGCATTTCTTTTATTTGTTATTCACTCATTTATTGGGTAGAGTTGAGACATTGAAAAAAAAATTATTTAATTTAAATTGGTTTATTTGATTTTGATAGGATGTAATAAGTGGATGAGTTGTAGCCCTAGATTCATACATCAATTATTTTATTTTATTTACAGATTAAATCAGTATTCAATTTATATGATATGATACAATGTGCATCTTTGATATGGTTAAGTATTATATGATAGAAAATAATTTTAATTAGGACGTAATTTTTATAAGTTAAATAAGATAAGTTGGCTAGCATTTTTCTGCGTAGTAGTTTGCTACGTGGGAAGGTATTACAGTTGAACCTTTATATATATATATATATATATATATATATATCGCCTTATTATTCTTCGCATTTTATTATGTTAGTATCTAAATTATTCCTAGTCATAGAATCAACAAGATGAGATATTATTGATCTGGATAGACTAGCACATATTATATTCCTTGATTGGATCAAACAATAGATCTCATAAGCTGTGAACATGAGATGTTCAAAGTTAATATGTGGATGCTTACTAAGAGTAGTCAAGTACATTGGATGACATGTTATGAGACGATCATATGGATTATCTATTTAAATATCAATGATAGTCTCATTACAGCAATGAGGTAAGTATCCTTAGACTTGAGGTATTCAAAAATATCTTGAATACTGATTCTGTGCTTTGATTTCATTCCTTGTTGTCTTATAGAGGTCGCTTATAGGGTAGTGATTGGGTACAACTTGAGGTATTTAAAGGTAATTAGGTAGCCAACAGAGGATTCACCACTCTTGATAGAGGGAGAGTATACTCACGGCCTCTTATCGGATCATTACTCAGGAATCTCTGGCAAGAGTAAAAATGTCCTGAAGATGGTCTTCAGTGATATGTCTAATAGAGTAATGAGTCTTAAATGATAAGATCTAACATCACTTTGGCTAGATATGATATAGTCAGTCTAGTGGAAGCTGACACATAGTCCATACTCTGAACCGAGTGGGGTATAAGATGGTGAAAAGATGAATTGCACATATTATTGTCTATGGAAAGGTTCATAGTCAAACCATCGACTTTTCGGTTAATTGGGGGTCATGATGTGTTGCCAAATACCACTCATTACTTGCTTAAATTATTTGATAATTTAAGTGGCCAACATAACGGGAAACCTAATAGGTCACGCGCTTTGGAGATATGAAGATTGAATAAAATAGCTTTGGATATGATCCAAAATATGAGAGAATTATTTCGAGTCGGTTCACGATAAAATCATAGAGAAAAATCACTCATGGGAGTTGATGGGCCAGTACGGGCCCGCGCGGGCCCATTGGCCTGGCAGGGCAGCTGGGCCTACCTAACACGGTAATCACATATAAATTGGCCAATTTACTATTCATGTCTCTTCGCTTTCTCCCCTCTTTAATTTTTATCTAGTTTTCTGATTTTTTTTGGATCTAAAAGATCCCAAAAGACATAAAATAGATAAGGAAAAATTTTTGGGAGAAGAAAAATTTTTGGAGAGAAGAAAAATTTTTGGAGACAACAAGAAAATTAAAGAGTTTAATTTTTCTCTCAAATGAACATACACCATTGCTAGCACTTTGAGGTATGTTCAAGTAATCTCCCTAATAGTTTCATCATCTCTTACTCGCGTGGTTATTGTTAGAGACAATCAAAGATTGAATTGTTGTGATTTGTTACAACTCAACAAGTACAATTCAATAAGGTGAGAAGTTGAAGAAAAATTAAGAAATTATAAAGATACAATTTCTGAATTTTTTTTTGTTAAATTAGTTTTAATTGGTACAAGTAGAATCCTTATATTAGAGTTTTTGAAAAATTTTATTTTCCGCTACGTAATATATATATATATATATGATACATGCTCAAAACTCTTTATATATATATATATATTAAAAATGAAAATAAATACTTCTAAAAGATTTGATTTTTATTGTAAAAGTGATTGTGAATTGCTTTGAAGTCGGCGAACTATTTAGTCGATATCAAAATGAAACGATAACTGACAAACAATATAAAATAGGCTAGATGATTTTCAGATATTGCGAGAGATTTGAGAATAAGAGATTGTGAGAAAGTTGAGAATTTATGTAATCATTAATGTAGTGCCACAATTGATTAAAAAAATAAAAAAAAAGACCATTCAATTGAGAGTGTCTTTCCTTTTGTTTTGCATTGACATAACTTGACAATAAATTACCTCAACTTTTAAAGAACTTATTAGTAGGTAATCAGTTGCAAATTATCATTTTAATTCTCATCCAACAGACTTCATAGTGGCACATCAATGGACAGACATACTGTAGCATGACCCTAAAAAAATATACTACACAATTAAAGTGAAAAATATTGAATTTTCTAATATAAGATATACTTGTTCTAACAAAGGATAAATTTAGGAAAAATTATTTAATTAAAATCATTTGAAAAATGAGTATTCGATAATTATTGATTTATAAGTTAATTTAACTAGAAAATTATTGATTGATATTTTTTATTTATGAGAATTATGAGAGGTATTAAATTCGATTTTTTTCGACACTATTTACTAATATAAGTGGGTTTAACACTTTTTATATTATGTATTAAGAAATGACTACCCATATTGCATAATCATCAATCTATTATCCGTCCAAATGAACTAAAAAAATAAAATATTTGTAGACTGTCAAAATAAAAAAAAGAATAAATTATTGGGACACTCTTGAAGTTTGGTTAAATATATTAGTTAGTCCTTTTATTTTTAAAAATATATTATAAAATTTCTTAGATTTAGTTTAATACACTAAAAAGACTCTCTGTTAATTTTGAATGAAATATTACGTTAATCAACTAAAATATTCTATTAATTAACTAAAAAAATACAAAATATATCATTATTTATATTTTAATAAATTTGATATTTAGTTAACTTTAAAAATACATTTAGAAAAAAAATTCACATATTAATTTGATGATAATGAAAATTTTTTAGATATTTTTTAATTTTTTTTAAAAATAAAAAATTTAATATTTTATTTATTTTTAATAAAAAAAATTAATCATAAGAGGTAGATAATATATAAAAATAAAACTGAAACACTACGTAATTTATTTAAAAAAATGAATGAACTAACGGTCAAACCTAAAATAAAAAGCAGCCGAAAAACAAGGGTAGTAGGTAAAAGGTATTTCCAACTTCATTTTCAGACGTTATTTGGCTGACTTGTTCGATTGTTCTTTCCTCTCTCTTTCTATCTTCTTAACCGGTGGCTCCATGTCCTTTTCCTCTTTCAATCGTCCTTTCACTTTTTCTAATTTTCTTTTACTACTCTCATGAACTAAAACCCCTCAAGATTTTCTCAGTAAGTTACTTCTTCTCCTTTCTCTCTCTGCCCTACACTTATTTGCTCAAGATCAACCGATCTATATGTCTACTATAGTTTATGTTGCTGATGGGACTTTTTTTTTTTGTTTATTTGCGTATGATTATAGAAATTTGGTATGAGTTGTCCAAGTGTATTGGGTGAATTTGGTTCTTGAATGTGAAAATACTGGAGTTTCGGTTAAGTTTTCATATTGGGTGTTTGTTGATTGAACTAATTTGATTATACTTTATTAGGAAATCAGTAATTTTTTTTCATATTGATAGTATTGTTGTTGTTTTTAATTTATATCATGTTCTTGAATTTCCATGGTCAACGGTAGGTAATCAAGCTGGTCTTATTATTGAAGATCTAGTGCAGTAGAGCTTTGTAACTTGGATTATTATTGTTCTCTTTTTCTTTTATTATTTAAATGGCAGCTACTTTTAGTTTGTGTTTCCCAATAGCAGTTTATGCTGTATATTTATGGATTTTTGTTGATGGATATTCGAAGTGACGTTTTGTAATATAATTTTATTCATAAAAAGATAGTTTTGAAGGTGCTTGCCAATTGACATCTTGATGCTGAAGAATTTCTTTAAGGGTCAAATTGTAACTTTTGATTGGGATAATGATCATTCTACGTGCTCATCAGTGTTCTGTCAAATTTTTGTTGCCTAAATAAATAGTTTCAAGGGAAAAGCTGTGGCTTTACACGTCAAATTGTCAATAATTGTTCCATTCTTTTATGGATAAGTAAGTGATGATGGGTGGTGCATTTCGGAGTACGGTTGGGATCTTTGTTAGCCTCTACTATACTCTTTGGATGGTTATGAATTTTGAGTTGATTGCTTGAAGAAATTGACTGTTTCTGGTGTTGGATGCCACTTCAAAATTTCATATACAATTGAAGGATTCCTTTCTCTTGGATTAATTTTATGCCTGTTGTCCATTGCCCCCATATGCTTTAGTCTTGATACGGTTGACATGTTACTTTCAAGGGCCCATCAAATTTATAATAGGAAATTCAATGGGGAGGATACGCCAACAAACCTGCACATGCATAACATGTTTGTATGGTATGGTCGTGTACTCTATGGATTTGGGTCGCGTAGGTGGGTTGCAGCAGTTCACTTGACATTTCATTATTATTTTCTTTTCTTTATTGTGGTGTTAGATAGGGTCAATTATTTGGCCAATTTAGAGGAGCCTAGGTAATTTTTTTGTTTCAGTTTATTTGTCTTTGGTGTTTATTGATTACTTTTATTGGGATGCCCATTATACTATTGGCATCTTGTTACCATGATTACTTGGTGTTTAGGTGCTTGAGCTGACTGTTTGTTAACCAGTAGGCAGTAGCCCTAGGACCAATCTTGATCTGGATGATACTTTTTTAATTGGCTTGCACTTTATTGTGTTTCTTTGGAGTTAGCCTGCAGGTGATGTTCATATGTTCAGCAGTGGAAAATGTTTGATTATGGTTACAAATCGCAATATTTGGGTGTCCATAGAGAGAAGTTTGTCAGGTAAGCAGGCAACTTTTTATTTATTGTTTGGTGAGGAAGTCATGAAGGACAAGGAAGTTGGATGTTTATAGATCGTCTAACAGGTGTTAATAATTGTTATCATTTATGTTATTATTATCTACAGTGATTGGCCTGCCATAGTGTTTTATTAGTCATTCTTATAAATCCATGCCACGATCTACTGGAAAAAGAAACCAAAATCAGGATCTAGAGCACTAGATGTAGCTGAAGATAAGATAGCAAAATGATCGAAAAGTTTTGGCAGGGATGCTGGATTTTTGCTCTATTTCTTTTTATAACTCTTTTTTTACAAGTCTTATAATGCAATTATGCATGGGAGGTACTCATATGATAAAGTAAGTTGCTGTTGTATAACTGTGTTCTCAGTTTGACAATCTCAGAACTACACAACTAAATGTGTTGATGCAGTTTTTAAATCTCAACCATTTTTAGTAGATGATGAACTTTTTCTTGATCTGATAGAAGCTTGCCTACCTTTTATGTAATCAGATTGTAAGACTTCTGTCAGGGATGATGTAAAAATGTTGTTTTGTCATTATTCCCACATTCTTTTTTTATGTATTTTGTTGTTGTGTGCTTTAGAGTGTAAAAGTGTTATGATTTGTTGATATAAATGCTGCTTTTCTAAATTGTAGGTTGGACGACTTGGACTCTAGATTTTCATCGTCTTCTGATTCAAGAGGGAGAAATTGTGGATTTGGCATAGAGGGGTTTAGTCGTGCTGCTCCGGAAACTGATACAACTTCCAGATCTTTCAAGAAAGGAATCAGAAAGGGATCTGAAGGACTTAAGTCTATTGGTCGCTCCTTTAGATTTGGGGTGTCTCGGGCTGTATTTCCAGAAGACCTTAAAGTTTCTGAGAATAAGATATTTGATCCTCAAGACAAGTTTCTCCTTTTCTGCAATAGATTATTTTTCATATCATGTATTCTAGCTGTGTCTGTGGACCCTCTATTTTTTTATCTCCCAGTTTTTGAAGATTCTGCAAACTGTCTTGAAATAGATCAAAAATTAGCAATTACAGCAACTACTTTGCGGATAACTGTTGATGCTTTCTATCTTATTCGCATGGCACTTCAGTTCCGCACAGCTTATATTGCTCCTTCATCTCGTGTGTTTGGGCGAGGTGAACTTGTGATAGATCCTGCAAAAATAGCAAAGAGATACTTACGTCAATACTTCATCATTGATTTTCTTTCTGTCATCCCCCTACCACAGGTTCAAAAACTGCACCACCTGTTTATATTTGTTAAGTATGCGTGATTATTATATATGCTCTTTTGTGTGTATACCTCTTTATTGGTGTTTTTGTATTTGTTTTTTACATAAATGCATTATTTTTATAATATGCATTTTCTTTTCTAAAATGTTTTAGATTTTTGTTCCATATGTATCTAGTTATGTTGCTTTCTTATTTGTCTTGTTCTGCTATGTGTGTGATGCCAATGCTTATTGGTTAAGTACATTAGTTGCCTTTCCACTTCAATTTAATATTCCAGAGGTTACATACTTTTTCTTCTCATACTTTCATTTGCTGACTTAAGGAAATGCCTGGACACTGACCTTCCCATTAGTGCTTCATTTTCATTCAAATCATCATACATTGTGTAATATGTTAACTGTTGATTTACAATTTGCCAAAATAAACTTTTAATTGACTAAAGATTGTTGATGATAACAATTATAGACCAAGATTTTTTTTTTCATTTTTTTATTTTTTGCAAAAGAACATATTTCTCCTGAGTACAAAATTGTTTGGAGTCGATCTGATTCATATCCATATGGAGGACCACCAATAAAGCAATAGTTAATGTCTTGATCTATCTATGGTGAGAAATTTTTATTCATGATGTCTGTCTATTAATTGTTAAATTGGGTGCTTTTATAGAATGTTTTCCACAGCATGTGTTGGAATTAAATGTAGATTTTGGTGCTCAAAATTTGCTCTAAATTCATAGATTTCAATTTCAAAGCAGTTTTCTCTTTTTTATTTTTGTTGCGTATAGTTTATTAGAAATAATTTTGGCAAGTCAGTGCAAAATGAAGGCCATTTTCCAAATATTTTGCTATTTTCAAACAACACATGTTTTGATATCTAGGGAGTACATTTTTAATGCAAAATTTGGAGCTATTTTTCATGTTTCTTATATTATAATCTTTCTTCAAAATTTTGGTTCACTTAAGAGAAAAAAAAAGAGCATTTTTCTTATTTTAGACCTTCAGTTCTTCATTGGAATCTCTACCATCAATTATACTACCCCTCTCTCGCCAGCTAGGTTAAGAGAGGATCTGATAAGTTTTGTGGTGAAACTCTAAGGAGGGCTTTGAGGCATTTTTTGATGTTCAATATTGATAACAAAATGCATTTGGAATTGTGCATTATAGTTTCAGAAGGTTGACACTGAGTTATGAGATCTTTGTAATTTTAATGTCTTGGAATTATATATTAATAGTTTTGACGTTGCAAGAGTTTGCAACAGATACATTACTCATCATTTCTCCATATGTGCAGATTGTAGTCTGGAAATTTCTTTTAAGTTCAAAAGGTTCAAATGTCCTTGCTACAAAACAGGTCTTGCTTTTCATTATCTTGCTTCAATACATTCCTAGGTTTCTTCGGATCTTACCCTTGACTTCAGAAATGAAAAGGACAACAGGAGTCTTTGCTGAAACGGCATGGGCAGGTGCTGCATATTATCTGCTGTTGTACTTGCTCGCTAGTCATGTAAGTCTTGTTTGGTTTGACAACTTTGTCTTGTCAATGGAATGAATTTATCAACTATCTTCTTGATTTTTTCATTGTCTGCATGCTGCCCTTGACATTCTTTTTTTTTTCTTCTATTTTTTTTCTTAATAATGCATTTTTACATTGGAACCATGCTGTGTTACTGAATGACCTTATCTTTTAACTTTGTAACATGTATGCACTGTTGCGTTGGATAAATTAGATTTGTAATTGCCATGTACTTTTTGTAGTGTGGATACAGCAATGCTTCTTGTAGGTATGTTACTTTTTTAATCTTTTAGTAAACTATATATTGATTTTACATATTTCTTTTCATTATTTGTTGATTTTCTAAATTACATTTTTTTTTTCGTAAATTTATTGGGAGGAGCCATTGTGTGGTGCATGGGTTACACAAGATGGGATAGCTCTCTTATTTGTAAAACTAAACTCAACTAGAACACAACCCTACTCATCAACAAGATAATTATTTTTTTAGACTCAGAGATCATATCCCATGCTTCTGCAGTCTGCAATCTCAAGCATATGGCTTAAGGGACAGCAAAGAAAACTGTGGTGTTTCCTTTTTTTTATTTTTTATTTTTTAATCTTTTCTTCTTTTGAAGTTACTTTGTATATTTTGGAAGGAAAATTTTCCCTTTTTTTCAGTGATTTGATTGTGATTTCTTCATGTTCTATAACCTTATATCTCCATTTTAAGTTGGAGTCAACAACTGATTCCATTAAGCGGAAATGGTGTTTTTCTCTGTACTTGTGCAGATAGTTGGTGCATTCTGGTATTTGTTTGCTGTAGAGCGGCAAGACACATGCTGGCGAAAGGCTTGTAATGCTACTTCTGGATGCAATAAAAATTTCTTGTATTGTGGCAACTCCCATATAGATGGTTATGCTGCCTGGAGTTCCAACAGCACCGAAGTTCTTCAGTCAAATTGCAGTGCAGGAGGGGATAATGATCCATTTGATTATGGAATCTTCACAAATGCTTTGTCATCAGGGATTGCAACATCTAAAAATTTCATCTCCAAATACTGTTATTGCTTGTGGTGGGGACTTCAGAATTTGAGGTAAATTAACCATATGTTTATGTACTATTATTATTATTATATGTAAGAGGGAGAAAGAGAGCAAGAGCCAGGGCAGCTAACATTTTCAATGTTCACTTGTCAATTTATCTGAAACAGTTCTCATTCAGATATAGAACCGGAACTATATTCTGGAATAAATTCTGTTATTGCAGTTCCTCATGCTTGGAATATATTACTGGATGAAATTTCATCAATTTTGCTAGGGCAAATTGGGTGTGTATTGAAAATATAGTCGATGGGCAGTCAGGGTAAATATTATTGGGTACTTACTCAAATTTTTACTTTATCGAGACCCAATGTAAACAGAACCTTGTTCATCAGCCTCTTGAGAAGAATGGTGGATACTTGCTAAATTTAAAGTATATAGAGATTTGCAAGCCCATTATTATTTTATTTTTACGTTAGATTAGTTACACAATTACATAGTTTTCATGGATCTTTATATTACAGTGACTTTTTCACTAGTCCTATTTGGAAGCCTCTTGGATCATAGTTTCTCAACCACTTAGGGCCTGTTTGGGAAAAACGTTTTTTGAAAAAAATTGTATTTTTAATTTTTTTGAGCTTTGGAAATTGTTTTTGGTAAAAACAGGTACATAGATGCTTTTCCAAAAGCAGGTTTGGAAAAACAGTTTATAAAATATTAAAAAAATCAGTCAATTAAATCAAAAAAATTTAAAATATGCTTTTTGGTTCTGCAACTTAATCCCAAACGGGCCCTTAGTGAATGCAATAGATGTTTTTAAACTACAATCATGACAAGAAAAACTTAAAAGTTCCTTAGCCTGCTTGATTAAATATGTTTAGTGCTTATTCTTAGGGATTGGATTAGCATAATCATAGGAATTTGATTTATTCTTATTTCCTTGTTTAGATTATATGTTTTGTATAAATACCTTTGTATAGAGGAATAGTATAACATATCATTTTCTCTCACTTTCTCTTCTACCATGGCATTAGAGCTTGGTTGTTTTTTTTTTGGTACCGTTTTTTCCCCCTGTTTGCCATAGAGAGCAGATTTGTGGTATTTTTGGATCACCTTTTTAGAGTGACATTTGAGTGTCACTGCCTACCCTAGGAGGAGTGCCGCTTGCCGATCTATGCCTCCCCAGAATCTAGTGATCGAAAGCTTTATGCGTGAGCCACACGTGCCGCCCAAAGGTTTCTACTATAGTGACACATGCCGGCGCATGAAGGCACGTGCCTTGTTGGAAATTACTTCGGTTGGTCTTATTCGAATCACCTGAGTCTTGGTGTTCTTCCGGTAGCTTGTGTTTGCCGATCAGAGAAGTATATCTATGTTGTCCTTTTTATACAATACAATTTTTTTTTTGGTGACTGGGTGTTGTTTGGGAATTAAAATTTGCTGGTGTTGGGTGCCAAAATAATAATAATAATAATAATAATTATTATTATTATTATTTTTACTTGGTTGGGTCTGCATTAGTGTGGTGAGACCTTTTGCGTTGCAGGTTTTGTTTACTCTTTCAGTAGTCAATATAATCTTGAGTATCATTTTTGCGTGGTTCATTTGATTAAATATGAAGAAGTTTGTCATAGTATTTGCTGATGAATAAGCCAAGTACCAAAATTTTCTGAAATATCAGCCTAGCAGCTTATTTTTGTTAATATCCTTGTTGAATCAGGTAAACCTAATACATGTTTTGTCTCTTCCTCTTCCAAATGGGTCATTGATTCTGGTGCCACAAATTATATGACAGGTAATTCTAGTTTATTTTCTATCTTTTTGAAACATACTTCTAGTTCTACTGTTACTCTCGCAGATGGATCCACATCGTTTGTCCTAGGGTTTGTCACAATTCTTCCCACTCCGTCGCTTCCTTTGTCATCTTTTCTTAGTTTACCTCAGTTTTCTTTCAATTTAATTTTTGTTAGTAAACTTATTCGTTATTTAAATTGTTGTTTCATTTTTTCCTGATTATTGTGTGTTTCAAGATTTTGCAACGAAGGAAATTATTGGTAAGGGACATGAATTTGGGGGACTCGACATTCTTGATACAAAAGTGCTGAGATCCATAGCTTGTTTTGGAGTAGTCTCCCCTTTTGAAGCACATTGTAGGTTCAGCCATTCCTCTCTTTTTGTGTTTAAGAAATTTGTTCTCAGTTTCAACATTTATCTTCGTTAGATTGTGAGTGATGTCAATTTGCAAAATATCGTCCTAGTTGGATCCCAAGTGTCAATAAGAGAGCTAGTACTCCTTTTGAGTTAGTTCATTCAGATATTTGGGATCCTTGTCCAGTCACATCAAAAACAGGGTTCAAGTATTTTGTCACGTTTGTTGATGATTATTCTGGGATGACATGGTTATACTTAATCGAATGTACTTAATTTTAGCACAAAAAGCAACAAAATGAGAAAACGCATCAGCGCAAAAGCATTTAGAAACTCCCATTTGGACCAATAATGTCCTAGCAGTTTCCAAAAGGTATCTATTTTTCCACTCAAAAACTCCGTTTTGATATGGTGTATCAACACAAGAAGTCTGATGAAGAATGCCATGTTAAAGCATGTAATTTTGAAAAGTGGCAAAAAAATATTTTTTAGCATTGTCACTTCTCAAAATTTGAACAAAAACACGAAACTGAATCTAGGGTATTTCGGTGTGTACATGTTTTGTTCAGGATGTTCATCCACATGTTACAAAATTAGATCCTAAATCCCTTGAGTGTATTTTTCTTGGGTATTCTCGCATTCAAAAGGGGTATAGATGTTATTTTCCTTTTCTTAACAAGTATCTTGTTTTAGTTGATATCACCTTCTCAGAAGATGCTCCTTTTTTTTCGGCTACATATTATACAAGTCAAGGGGAGGATGATGATTGGTTAATTTATATAGTTACAGCTTCAGTTCCTATTCCAGATGAGGCTATTCTTGATTGGCCTAAGCCTCCTATAATACAAGTCCATTCTCGGCGAACTTCTTCCACATAACCATGTCCTGAGCCAGCTGCATCCACTCCTTTGTCTTTAGATCCATTCCCTTAGTTTGTCCATCCAGATGATCTTCTTATTGCTCTTCGGAAAGGTAAACATAAGTGTACTTACCCAGTTTCTTCCTTTATGTCTTATAATCATTTGCCATCATCATCCTATTCTTTTATTGCTTCTTTGGATTCCATTTCTGTTCCTAAAACTGTTCGTGAGGTATTGTCTCACCATGGTTGGCATCAGGCTATGATTGAGGAAATGACTGCCTTAGAAGACAATGAAACTTGGACTGTGACAAATTTACTTACAAAAAAGAAAGCAATTGGTTGTAAATGGGTGTTTGCAGTAAAAGTGAATCCTGATTGATCAGTTGCATGCTTGAAAGCTCGCCTGATTGCTAAAGGATATGCGCAAACTTTTGACATTGATTATTCAGACACTTTTTCTTGTTGTCAAACTTACATCTGTCAGATTGTTTAACTCCACGGTTCCACGGTGCCACTTATAATTGGCCATTGCATCAACTGAATATCAATAATGCTTTTCTTCATAGTGATCTTTAGGAAGAGGTTTATATGGAGCAACCTCTTGGCTTTGTTGCTTAGGAGTCTGGAAAGCTATGTCGTCTTTGTAAATCATTGTACGGGCTCAAACGAAGTCCTCAAGCTTGGTTTGGAAAATTTAGCCAAGTTGTTGAGAAGTTCGAAATGAGAAAGAATCAGTCTGACCACTCAGTATTCCACAGAAAGTTTGCAGATGACATTATTCTACTAATAGTTTGCAGATGACATTATTTAGGTATGTTGAGATATTTCTTGTGTATTGAAGTAAACAGAAGCAAAAAGGGTATATTCTTATCTCAAACGAAATATGTGCTTGATCTATTGTCTGAGACAGGAAAATTGGGGGCTAAACCATGTAGCACTCCAATGGCTCCTAATTTGCAACTTACAAAAGAGGGAAAATTGTTTTGGAAAACTAAACTATCTTACTGTGACTCGTCCAGATATTGCATACCCGGTCATTGTTGTGAGTCAGTACATGTCTTCGCCAATTATTGAATGTTTTTTTTTTATGCTGATTGGGTGGGATCTAAGGATGATAGAAGGTCTACTTTAGGATACTGTGTTTTTGTAGGAGGAAATTTAGTTTCATGGAAAGCAAGAAGCAGATTGTGGTTTCACGTTCGAGTGCAGAATATCGGGCCATGGCGTAATTTGTATGTGAAATTATCCAGATATTTCATCTTCTGACTGAAATAGGTCTTAAGACTTTAGTACCTGCTAAACTGTGGTGTGATAATCAGACTGCTCTTCATATTGTATTTAATCTAGTATTCCATGAATGAACAAATCATATTGAGATTGATTGCCATTTTGTTCGTGAAAAGATTCAGAAAGGCCTAATTTCTACTGGTTATGTTAAGACAGGAGACCAATTGGGAGATCTTTTTATAAAACTTCTTATTGGGGTTCAGGTTGAATATCTTTGTAATAAGCTGGACATGATCAATATCTATACTCTACCTTGAGAGAGAGTGTTACAGATGTAAATATGTTTAGTGCTTATTCTTAGAGATTAGATGAGCATAATTATAGGAATTTCATTTATTCTTATTTCCTTGTTTAGATTATATGTTGTGTATAAATTACCTTTGTATAGAGGAATAGTATAACATATTATTTTCTCCCACTTTCTCATCTTCTACATTGATTATCCATTGGAAGAAAACTAGAATATGCTCAAAATATTGTCAGTTATGTGTTTGAAGCCCCATGCTTTTTGTGCTCTGAAAAAGATTATACTTCCTTTCTCTTTATGTGCCTGTTTATAGAACACTTACATTGTCCACAATTTATTCTTTATTACCTACACCAGGTTGCATTCCCTTGTTGCCTTACGATACTAAATTTTCTTCTTGTAAAATAGGTAGTGGCTAGGTATCAGACAATGTAGTCGACATAGTTGTGGATATGATTTTCTTCTTCCCGAACAAAATTATTGGTGTTTGGTTTGGACATGCCTTCCATCTTACTTGAGTAAACTGATTATCCTTGTAGTCATGTTTGGTTTGGAATTGTGTTCATGAGGATCTAGCTAGTAGTCTGGAAAACTACTAACGTTAAAATAATATTTTTTGATTGTGATGTTAAGCTAGCCAGTTTGTTGCTATAATTGTTTTTAATTCTTAAAGACATTTTTCTTGTCAAATTTACAGCACACTTGGCCAGGGGCTTCAAACCAGCACATATCCAGGAGAAGTTATATTTTCCATAGGACTAGCCATATTGGGGCTCATCCTTTTTGCGCTTCTGATTGGCAACATGCAGGTTAATGGGACTAATTATTTTGGTTATCTTTCTGCTATTTTAACTCCACTGGAATGCATTTTTCTTTTGGTAAATATGTTGCTGTACTTTGTGGTATCATAACTATGAAATCCATCAATTTGGATAAGAACATTAGTAGTCAATTAAAACATAGAATCCTGAAAATCTTATTAGTACAGGAAGGGTACCCAACTTGATTTGTATTGATATGACTGAAGCTCTACCTTTAGTATTTCTTCTACTCCGTCCATTATTAGACCAAGAATGCAGATGAATAATTGAGGCACAAACTAGTTTGCTAGAATATGGCAATAGTGGCTCATATAACATAGTAATTGAAGGATAAAGCTATGCCAAGATTTTTACAATGTGAATGTACAAATCAGGCAAACTAATTTAAAAAAAATATTTTTAAAATTATTTTATTTGTATGTTGTGCTTGTGTCTGTTTACATCTGTGCTTATGCAGAATCCATTGAGAGGAGTAGAAACTAACCCATTGGAACTTTGTCTAGGGACTGGAAACAAACTCATTGGCACTTTGTCTAAGGATGTAATTTTTTTCTGATAGGCATTAGATGCACATTTGCTTTTAAATTATTACTGAATTAGAAAGTAATTTGTGACATTTAAAGTTAAAATCAAACACTGCTGATGTACTCAAAGTTATGTTATTATTACAGACCTATCTTCAGTCACTTACTATTCGATTAGAAGAAATGAGAGTCAAAAGGCGTGACTCAGAACAATGGATGCATCATCGGTTGCTTCCACAAGAACTTAGGGAACGGGTGAGGCGCTATGACCAGTACAAGTGGTTAGCAACACGTGGGGTGGATGAAGAGAGCTTGGTGCAGAGCCTACCTAAGGATCTTAGGAGAGATATCAAGCGGCATCTTTGTTTGGCATTAGTGAGGAGGGTAAGTTGTCTTAAATATTGCTGTTCATTTATTTTATTGTCCAAAATCTTACTGTATGTGTGAGCAAGATCCAGGTGTTCGTAGATTCTAAGGTGACTTTGCTCTTTTACAAAGTAAATTTTACTTTTTGAATAACTGCCTTTGGATGATGAAAAGAAACCCCATATTCTGGCAATGAAAGCAAAGTACAAATGAGTGGAGAAAAAGAAAAGTTACCACATAAGGCATGTTGAAGGTTGATCTTACCTAGGTGTATCTGTTCATGGGCAGCCTCAATAATTTTTTTTTTACTTTTTACGTGTGTGGGAATGGAATTTCTTTAAGACCAGGCACAGTCTGCCTTGCTTGACTTTAATTAACATATAAAAAGCAAATTTTCTTTAGCAGACTTGGGCAAAAAGGTATGCCTGAGTGGCTGGGCAAAGGCCATCTTGAAACCAAGAAAGTTCCTGTCTGAGCCAATGTTTAAACAGGTCTGTCTAGGAGCTTCAAGTTTTAAGTTCTCTCCGAAAGACAAGATCACAATATATGTTAGGGGGAAAAGAATCCTGTAAGTTTACATTTTGAGAAGTCCTCTCTTTGCATAGGTATGTGGTACATTATTTTCTTGTTTGTTTAGGTAGTAGCACACTAATATCTTAAGTTTTGGCTCATTGTAACTTCAAACATATATTTTCCTAGATGGTGAATAGAATAGAATGAAAGCTTTCTTTCGATTCTCAGTGTAAACTTTTTGTACACAGTTCTGAGTATACAACTTTTTGTACACTCAGAACTGATAGGTGAACTGGAATTTGTCAAGTTAATTCTCTGGTTATGTATTTGATTTTGATTCCCTGATAAAACACTTACTTCAGTTCTTTATACATGGAGGTAATATTTATATATAGCAGATATGGGCACAAGTTAGTTTAATACAATGGTAGAGCAAATGGTAAAATATTTCTTGCCCATAAGAGATCTCATGCAAATGGTCCTCGGACTATGCTGAGTTGGTGCTGGCTAGATTCTGTTCTACTAGTTATTAATTGATGGCCTAGCATTGCAGGTTCCTCTATTTGAAAACATGGATGAGAGGTTACTTGATGCCATTTGTGAGCGGCTACAGCCTTGCTTATTTACAGAGAATACTTACATAGTCCGGGAAGGAGATCCAGTTGATGAGATGCTTTTTATCATACGTGGTCGCCTTGAGAGTGTAACCACAGATGGGGGAAGAAGTGGTTTCTTCAACCGCAGTCTTCTGAAAGAAGGGGACTTCTGTGGCGAGGAGCTCTTAACATGGGCACTGGATCCTAAATCTGGAGCCAATCTCCCAACTTCTACGCGGACAGTGAAGGCCTTAACAGAAGTTGAGGCTTTTGCCCTCATGGCTGAAGAGTTAAAATTTGTAGCCAGTCAGTTTAGGCGTCTTCACAGTAGACAGGTTCAGCACACCTTCCGCTTTTACTCGCAGCAATGGAGGACTTGGGCGGCTTGCTTTATTCAAGCTGCATGGCGACGTTATTCCAAGAGGAAGAGTGTGGAGCTTTGTAGGAATGAAGAAGAGGATAAAGTAGAAGCAGATGAAACACGCAGCAATGCTGTTGGAGGTTCATATAGTATTGGTGCTACTTTTTTGGCCACCAGGTTTGCTGCCAATGCTCTCCGAGGAGTTCATCGAAATCGGAATGCCAAGACTGCTGGAGAATTGGTGAATCTGCAGAAGCCACCGGAGCCTGATTTTAGTGCTGAAGATGCAGATTGATCTGTAAATTTATAACAATTCATATGAAGTGCTGAGACTGGCTATTTATCTTATTACATATGCTTAAAAGAGCAAACACTATAAATTTTATGTTTCCTACGTCTGAATTTCCATTAGGCTTGCAATTGCATTCAGATTTTTAGGCTAACGTTGCTGCTTTTGCCTTACAATTTCAATCTGATGGCTTTGGAGTTTGGAGATGAAGGGCATAATAGTGAGGTGCAAAATTGTGTAATTCATTCATGTTGGAGATAATAATTAATTTATTTTTTCAACAGTTATTTTTCCCCTAATGGATTAGTGGGTTTTAGAATAGGAAAAATTTCAAATATGTTAAATAAGTGTAAAAAATACTACAGAAATCTAACATTTAAAATTTTTTCAAAAATGTTAAAAAGTGTTTAAAATATTATAAAAATAGCAACACTTGAAAGTCAATTTAAAGTATACCAAAAGTATAAGTTTAATTATCAAAAAGGCATAACACCCATTCAGGCCTTTGAAAGTGTCCAAATTTCTCAAATTGCTCTCTTGATTAGTTTTTGGCTACGATAGCTCTTCACATTTTTGAACTAAATAGCCACATCAAGTTTATTAAAGCAACATAAATAACTGCATTAAGTTGACATGGCTATAAAGTGAAATAATTTTGGCATGAGTGTGTGAACACAATATTATTGAATGAAAAATATACAATATTTGTAACACCTATTAACTAGAGGTTAGTTGTTATGCATGAATATGTAACTTAAAGTGAATATATGAGAGGTGTATTGGAGGTATATGAGGGTATACATGAGGTATATGGGGGTATACATGAGGTATATGTGAAGTATATTGGTCAAATTTGGTTTTGGTTTGAAGAGAGGGATGGAAGAAATGAAGAAAATGGGAAAAGCATGATTCATGTCCGTGAACAAAGTGTTCATAACCATGAATGTCGCAGTCAAAGATAAGTATTGATTGTTTTTACTGTAAACATTCATGGTCATGGAGGTTTTGTTTATGACCATGAAAGAGCTTTGTTCATGACTGTGAAAGGTCAGTCTGGTATATAAGCTTTTTACAAAATTTTATCTTCATTTTTCATTGCTTTTTCCATCCTCAAACCCCAAACAGCTTTCACACACCCAAGAACACCAAAGGAGTGATTCTTTATGGTTTTTGAGTGAATTAAACACTAAACTAAGAGAGAAAACAAGATTAAAGTAAGAATTGAAGGAATTATCAACTTTGGTGAAGATTTGGAGGAGGGAGAAAGTTGGTGTAAGAGTGACCATGTATTCCTTGCATGTTCAAGAGTGTTTTTAGTAGTCAAGAGGTAAGAAAACACAAGAAAACTATCTCTTTGCTATGATTATGAAGTTATATAAGAGATTGTGATATTTGGGTGAAGAGCCAAGGAAGATGGATTATGGAAGAAGAAGAGTGTGTGGATTTTGTATGTATTTGTGTTCTTTGAAGTTATTGTAGATGAGATACCATGATATGGAGTAGAAATCATAAATAATAAGCATAGTTTGGGGAGCATGAGTTAGATTTACATTTATGCTATATTACCATAAACATAGTATTTGATACATGGTTATTTGTGATAGGGAAACAAGGACAAGGTGGAGGAGAATGACAAGGAGAGTAGGTCGTTCTTTAGTTGAGTTGTGGCAAGCTCCTAATAAAGGTTTGTACATATATGCATTATTATTTGCCCCTTAAATGTGATAAATGCATGAAAAAGATGTAATATGTGTTTATATGGTATTTGAGCATGCTTGATTGGTAAGTAATGGTTTATTATTGAATTCGAAAGAATGAAATAGTATATTACATGTTAGAGATACCAAAATGAGTATTGAAATAGGTATTAAGTGTTAGATGAGCATAAAAAAAATGGCATATGTGCTTAAAAGTGTGCATTGTATGTAAAGCTTGAGTTGTTGAGTTTGGCTATGAACATAATATGTGATGATTTGGGTTGTGTCAACTTGATTGTGATTGTGTTAAATGACCATGGATGATTTATATATATGTTTAGGAAGTAGTTAAATGACAAAATTTAACCGTAGGAACAAGTTATGCCCTTTCACAACCAGCGTCACAACCAAGCTAAAAAATGTCATGGCCATGAATCAAGTTTGTCATGACTATGAATATAGATCTAGAATGCTTCACGGCCAGCCCAAAAATTCATAGCCGTGAAGGCATTATTCACAGAAAAAATGAACCTTGTTTAAATGATGTTTTGGTGGGTTCGAAACATGCCAACCATGCTTAAATGTTAAAGTATAATGTAAAAATATATGAAAACATGTTGATAAGCATAAATGTGACATGTAAACATGCATATAATATATGGAAACATTATGTGTATATGTTAAAGAATGAGATTAAAACAAGAAATACTTTGGTATAACTGCCCATTTCTCTACCTGAGGACTACTTTAGGGTAAATGATGCATCATGAAGGGGATAAGCGATACACATTGACGAGATGTATGAGTGAGAATTAGGTTGACTAGCCTTGGTCTGGGTGCTCCTATTCCTGGTACTCATACCCATTATGCTCAGTTAGGTTAGCTGAACTTAGATTTGAGTGAGCACGTTTGACTTGAGAAAGCTTAGATGAGCATATATGTTATAATGGATGAGTAGGATGACTAGCCCTAGTCTAGGTGCGCCTACTTCATACCTTGTATACAGAGTGAGTAGGATGTCTAGCTCTGGATTGAATGCACCTACTTACTCCCGATATCTAGCCAGTCCAGGGATGAGGCATGGGCTATTTGACGAAGTTCTTTATTGAAAAAGAAAATGAATAAAACAAACATAGTTGATAAATAAGAGATATAAATGACAAGAATAATGATAAAAATATAAGGCATGTAATATGACATCGACATGATCACTGCATATAATTGATACGACATTTCATTATTTTCTTTAAATAGTGAATTACATGCTCTAGTGCCAAGATACATGTTGTCATGATATATGATGTCGTACATGATTTACGCTATATTTGCATGAGTGCATGGGAAAATTCCAATGCCTGTATATACCACTAAGCTAGAAATAGTTGTTAGAGAAGTGCACTAAAGGCAATTACCTTTAGCACTTATTGTACAAATTCATTTCACATGAATAAAGACAATTTTATTTATTAATGTTCATTTATACTATGAATTGATTGGATCTTAAATTAATAAATGAAGTCCATGGTATAAACATAGCATGAAGAAAATCAAGATGGAATCATGATATTGAGATTTTTATCATGTGCAATTATGTTTATATCTAGATCATCCCTAGCCATAAGATTAATGAGATGAGACATCGTTGATCCGGATAGGTTAGCACATGTTTTACTTTTTGATTGGATCAAGTAGTAGTTCTCATAAACTATAAGTATGAAATGTTTAGAGTTAACATGTGGATGCTTGCTACAGTAATCAAGTACATTAGAGACCCGCTATGAAATTATCATATAGGTATTTTAAACATATGTCAATGATAATTTTATCATAGCAATGGTGCAAATATCCTTGGACTTGAGGTGCTTAAAGTTATCTTGGGTACTAATCTTGTACTTTGACTCCATTCCTTATTGCCTCTAGGAGAGGTCGCTTATAAGGTGGTGATTGGGTACATTTTAAGGTATTCGAAGATAGTTGGGTAGCCAATAGAGGATTCACCACTCCTGTTAGAAGGAGAGTATATCCACGACCACTTTTCGGGATCATTGCTTGGAAAACTTTGGCCAAAGTAGGATTACCTCAAAGAGGGTCTTCAGAGACATATTTTTATGAATAATGAGTCTCGGTGACAAGTACTAACATCACTTGGACTATATGTGATGTAGTCAGTCTAGTGAGAGCTGACACTTAGACCATACTGTGAACCGAGTGGGGTATAGTGAGGGTGAAAGGATGAATTGCACATATATTGCTTATGGAAAGGTTCGTAGTCAAACCGATTTTCTAGTTAATTGGGGGTCATGATGTATTGCTAGATATCGCTCATGACTTGCTTAAGATCAAGTGTTGATTTGAGTGGCCAACATATCTGGGAATCTAATGGGTCACATGCATTGAAGGTGAGAAAAGAAAGTAAAATGGGTCATTGAATTGGATCCAAACGGAGAGAGAAAATTTTGGTCTAGGCATTCCCGAGCGGGACGGAGGTCATAGTCGGGACATACATGTCCCGGTCGGCATTTGCTACTGGATCATAATTGCACTTGTTTCCGATCAGGACATGGGATGTTACGACCGGTAATCGCCCGATATGGACATTTCCCGACTGGGACAAGCATCTCCTTGATTGAGACTGACATCAGAATAGGAAATCTAATTCGATTATGATTCTTTGAGCAAGGGTTCCAAGTCATAATTGCTCAAGGACTATAAATAGTCCTTTTTCTGACATTTAGAAACAGCTACTCACAAAAAACAGAAGTGTTTTCGTTCTTCTCTCTCCTCCCTTGCATCTTCTCTTGCTAACGCAAGAGATTGTGAAAAACCCATAGCCTAAAAGGTTTTCCTCCTCGTATCCTTCACGTGGACTATCTTTAGAGGTGATCCAAGGAAGGATTACTGTGGTTTGCGACAACCCGGTAAGGTGAAATGAAGGACAAAAACTTTGACAAAAGGTAATTTTCTTCAAACCTTATATGGTTGGATAATTGGTTAAGACTACATAGGTTGTTCCATTAATTTGGGATTAAAAAATAATAAATTCCGCTGCACTTGTATATGTGATATGCATGGTGTAATTCTAACAGTAGTATCAGAGCCTCCCTATGGTTGTTTTAATAAATTTTAATTTGAAGAACAATTAGTTTGCATGAAAATTGGATTTAGGGTTTTTAAAGTTTAATGAGATTAAATTTAGCTGATTTTATTTTCATTGTTATTAATCTGTTCATGTGAGGTTCTAGGATTAATGAGAATGAATAATTTGATACAAATTTGATTTGTATGATTAATTGGTTGGCATTGTGTTTTGATTGTCAAAAAGTTTAATATGATTAAATCCTTGATTTCCATGATATGTTCTATAATGATTGTTTATTTGATAAACACATGAACCCGAAAAAGTGCTTAGAACATTGGTTTGGTTTTTGAACAGATCGAACGAAGTTTTGAAAGAGTTTTAGAATTTTGGAAACGCAGAAGTCTTGACCGGGAAAAGAGTTTCCCGACCGGGACATTGCCTAGTTCTAGTTTCTGTTGTAATTTGTAATTTCAATTTTCCAGCACCTTTAAATTCATAAAATTGTGATTTTGTGGAATATTTTGATATTTTGTAAATATGTCATATTGTTAATTTAATTCCTCTTGATTCCATTTTAATTCCGGAATTTGATTGATTCAGTTTGGGTGTTTTGTAATTGATTCGCTAGTCGGAGATTGTACTTTGGATTGTCTTGAACTGATCTATAGATGCCCAGATAGATGATATATTCTTTGGAATTATTAGGAATTTCGAATTTGATTCGATATGGAATTAAGTTAACACTAGTTTGACTAGATTTAGACATATGAAATAATTAAATTGCTTAATTATTTGATATCAAAATTAAGGCAATTTAATTTGGAATTAATTTTTGGAAATTTTGGTTTTAATTGATAATGTGATTATGAAATTAAACCCAAAATAAAATTACATGATAAAAGGAAATTATGATATGGCCAAATGGGACCCGAATTTTAATTTTTTAGATTACCTTATTTTGTATTAGAGAATGCATGCTAAGGGTATATAATGGCATGGTGGATGATTATGGACTAGGCCAATGTGATTGAGCATGTATGAATTTTAATTTTGTATTTGTATTTGATAAATAGGGCCTATGTGTCCATGCCTCTCTCTATTCTCTATTGTATTTTTCTTCTCATCTAATTCCCCTCAAATGTAAATTGAGGTTTTCTGACTTTAATATTAAGTAATTAAATTACATAGGATTAGATTACGATTGAAGTGCAAGGAGTAAGAAGCTAAGAGGTGGTGCTAATATAAAAGAAGACTTAGAATATGATTTTGAATTCTATTTTGGGTTGTAATTCATGCATTTACCTATGTGAGACCTAATCAATCTTTCTATTGCTCGAGAGATTGATGTTAGAATGTCCATAATCATTCCATATAGTTAAAGTAACTATCATATATATGTCTATGTGATGAATGGATGTATGTTATGCATGCAATAATATGATGAGACTTAATTAACAAAATCCCTCGATAAATAACAATTAAGCCTTATGTCTTCCATTAATATGGGGATAACCATAGTTTTTCTAGATGTAGGGTTGTTGAGCACACTCAAACCCGCTCTATAAGAATATATTCGAACTATCAAAATATAAGTTTATGATTAATGGGTTGGACTTAACCGATTCCATTGATTTGTTGAGCACACTCATGGTCAATGTGGATTGGAGGTGGTGTTGGGTAGTGTATATGAGATATACATGCATCAAGAGTTGATAGCCCAATGATTTGTGCACACATTAATTAGTTAATAGCACAATTCTATAGTTGCATGTGAATTGCAATTGGTATGGATCAGATACCTACCAAATTTGACCTAAGAAGGCTTATTGAGCTGAATCAAGGTTTTCTTAAGTTGGAATTGGATACCGATCCACTAGGAGAACTTCCAAGGGGATCTCTCAGATTTATAGTAAGGGCTATGAATTCGTAATAAAATAGTTGGAGCCATAATGCGATTATTAAATACCTAATAATGGATTCATATACATTTTCTAAATACTTTCTTTTACATCTAGGTTGCTAGAATCACCAGGTCTTCAAATATGAATTTACGATCTATCTTGGATGAAAACAAATTGACAGGGCTGAATTTCTTAGATTAGCTTAGAAACTTGAGAATAGTTTTCAAGGCTAAAAAAATAGGCTGTCCTCGATGAGCCGCTTCCCAATCAATGCTCCTGATGCTTCTGAAAAGGTTCAGAAGGCATACAAGAAGCATCTTAATGATAGTGAGTTGGCAAGCTGTGTTATGCTTGCCTCTATGTCATTAGAGCTTCAAAAGTAGCATGAGGTTATGGATGCAAATACCATAGTTTACCATCCTAGGGAGCTTTTCGATAAGCTAGATCCAAAAGGTTTAAAATATCTAAGCTACTCTTTTGCTCCAAAATGATTGAGGGTAGAGGTGGCCAGCGGTTCCATGATTTAAAAAAATTTGAACCGGACTGGAATCGGCTAGGGGACAGTCGGTTTTGAACCTGCCGGTTCCATCCTGGTTTAGCCGGTTCAAATTATTTATTTTTTAATATAAAATTAAATTTAAATTTAATAATTGAAAGTAATTTATGAGTTAAAGAAATACAATTAAGGTTAAAATAGTATATTATTTATATAAATTGTAATTATTTGGAGTTAATTTTACAAATTGATAAGAAAATTTAAGTTAGGATAATAAGAGAAGAAGTACTAAATATTTAAATTAAATTTGAGAAATATTTAAAAGTAATAAATTAAAAAAATTTTAAGTAGAATATTTACTTTTAATTTTAAAAATTATTTAAGTTAAATGTGAAAAAAAATATGAAAGTAATAATGTTAAAAAATTATAATTGGACTATTTATTTGTAATTTAAAAAAATAATCAAGGTAAATTTGAAAAGAATATTAAAAATAATAAATTCACTTGAACTTAATTTTTTTTACCATTAATTAAGTTGCCTATGTATTCTCTTGGGGTTTAGAGGAATTAGAGCCTATGTAGTTCTCTTACCTTTTAAATTTGTTGAATACCTCTTTACCTTATTTAATCCGAACCACCGATGCCGGATGTGCCAACGGCTCCTTCAGTCGTAGAAGTTAATTCTTCGTCGTATCTCTTTTTTTCAAATTCTTGTTGTCCTAGGGCCGCTTTTTTAGAGATGTGCGCAAAAGGCAATCGTTTCAGGCACTTAGTGTACACATTCATAAAGACATTTTTTCATTATATTAGTATTCATTTGCATATGAATCGATATAGATTTTAAACTGATTAATGAAAGTCCATGGTATGAAACATAGCATGAAGGAAATCATGATGAGATCATGATAATGAGATTCCTATTATGTGTAATTATCTTAATATCTAAATTATCCATAGTTATAGGGTCAACAAGATGAGACATTATTGATCTGGATAGACTAACACATGTTATACTCCTTGATTGGATCAAACAGTAGATCTCATAAATTATGGACATGAGATATTCAAAGTTAACATGTGGATACTTGCTAAGAGTAGTCAAGTACATTAGATGACTTGCTACGAGACGATCATATGAATTATCTATTCAATGTCAATGATAGTCTCATCATAGCAATAGGGCAAGTATCCTTAGACTTGAGTTACTCGAGGATATCTTGGATACTGATTCTGTGCTTTGAATCCATTCCTTGTTGCCTCATAGAGGTCACTCATAGGGTGGTGATTAGGTACAGCTTGAGGTATTTGAAAGTAATTGGGTAGTCAACAGAGGTTTCACCACTCCTAATAGAGAGAGAGAATACCCACGTCCTCTTATCAAGATCATTACTTGGAAATCTTTGGCCAAAGTGGAAATGTCCTGAAGATAGTCTTCAGTGACATGTCTAATAGAGTAACGAGTCCAAAGGACAAGATCTAACATCACTTGGTCTAGATGTGATGTAGTCAGTATAGGGGGAGCTGACATATAGTCCATACTCTGAACCGAGTGGGGTATGGGATAGTGAAAGGATAAATTACACAGAAATTGTCTATGGAAAGGTTCGTAGTCAAACCACTGACTTTCCAGTCAATTTGGGGTCATGATGTGTTGCTAGATACCGCTTATGACTTATTTAAATTATTTGATAACTTAAGTGGCCAACATAACCCAAGACCTAAATGGGTCACACGCATTGGAGATATAGAGAATGAGTAAAATGGCTTTGGATGGGATCCAAAATATGATAGTATTATTTCGAGTCAGTTCGAGATAGGATCACGGGAAAAATCGTTTGGGGGGTTGATGGGCCCTTATGGGCCCATGCAGGCCAACTAACTTGGTAGTTCAGATGAATGGCTTGCCAAGCAGGCTAACTAGGCCTGCCCAGGCGGGCTGCTGCGCACGTCGCAAATGACCTTAAATTGGCCATTAAGGCCATTTATCCCATATAACTCTCATTTTCTCCTCTCTTAACTTTTGGTCATTGAAACTGATATTCTTTTGGATCTAAAAGACCCCAAAAGATAGAAAACTAGGAGAAGAAAAATTTTTGGAGACAACAAGAAAAAGTAAAGAGTTTAATTTTTCCTCTCAAATGAACATACACCATTGCTAGCACTTTGAGGTATGTTCAAGCCATCTTCCTATTAGTTTCATCCTCTCATCTTCGCATGGATATTGTTATAGACAATTCAAGATTGGGTTGTTGTGGTTTACTACAACCCAATAAGGTGAAAAGTTGAAGAAAAATTAAGAAATTATAAAGGTATAATTTCTGAATTTTCCTTGGTTCAATTAGTTTTAATTGGCACAAGTAGAATCCTTTGATTTAGGTTTTGAAAAATTTTATTTTCCACTGTGTGATATGTACATGATACATGCTCAAAACCCATCAAGACTGATTATAGGATAGAGGGAATGCCATTAACGGTGGTTATAGTACCGTAAGATTTTTCATGCATTTATTTATGGGTAAGGTGACTACAGCTTCGAGAGCGCCTTTGAGCCATTATGCTAGCAATTTCATATTTTTTAGTCAAGTTGGATTCAACTTCGAGAGTGCACTTAACTTAGATACTGACAGTCATGGTTAGATGGTTAGGCTGGCTTTAGCTTCGAGAGCCCCCCTATTTAGAACCCGTATCCGGAAGTCTAGTATAGTGTAACTGGGTAAATTAAAGGAATAAACAAGAAAGAGGTAAATGTATTATTGTCCTTATGATTACAAGAATGGCTTCCACTTACCAGGTACGCTATGAGTGTTGTTTGTATGGTATATGGCATAATTACATGATGATAATTGATACAAATTAGTTTATGTAATAATTGTTATTATATGATATTATGATATGTTAGAATAATATGCATGATAGAATTTATATGATTATAAGTACCACTAACCTTAGATAGCTTAATGTGTGGGTTTCCTGTATGTAGGTCTAGAGCCTTAGGAATAGTTGACACAGAGAAGCCAAGCCAGTCAAAGCATCCAGATTCAGAATCAGCTCATACTTTACGCATCCTACTTTATTCTTGCATTTTGGGAATTGGACTTTTGTTTTAAAAAGGGATTATCGTATTAAGATTTTATGAATGTTTTATTTAGGCGTGTTTAGCCCATAATCATAGATTTATTTATTATGGGTTTCTTAATAAGCCTAAATGCATGATAATTATTTATCTAGTTATATGTTGCTATGGATAATCAAATGAATGATGTCATAATATGTTAAAGGCTAAAAAGGGAACAATAGCTAAAGGTTTAGTATCATTTATATAGTAGCACTCCCTTGTATAGTGGGTTAGTATGCTACATGGGAGGATGTTGCATATGTACTGATATGTAGGGTCCAACGAATAGTAAGCAACTCAATTAGAGCAAAAATTGTTGCATTAGCTGTAGGAACGTATGTTTTGACCCTCCTTAGTGAACTCGTGTTAAATTTGGATGTTTGCTATTATGTACCAGCTTTAACTAAGAACATTATTTCAATTTCTTATTTAAATAAGAATGGTTTCCATTTGAATTTTAGTAACAATAGTTGTTCTATTATGTTGAATGACATTCTTTATGCTAGTGGTACATTATGCAATGGAATATACATATTAGATATGTCGGCAAAACAAGATAATTTGAAATCATCTTATTTGTGGCATTGTCGCCTTGGCCATATAATTGAGATATGTATGACAAAGCTACATGAGAGTGGTAACTTAGGGTCATTTCATTATGAATCATATGACACATATGAATTTTGCTTATTAGGCAAGATGACAAAGTTACCCTTTAATGGAAAAGGTGAACATGCTAGTGTGGTGTTAGAGATGTGCCCAAAAGGCAATCTCCTCAGGCAGTTAATGTACCCATTCATAAATGCATTCTTTCAATATATTAGTATTTATTTGTATATGAATTGATATAGATCTTAAACGGATTAATGAAAGTCCATGATATGAAACATAGCATGAAAGAAATCATGATGGGATCATGATAATGGGATTCCTATCATGTGTAATTATGTTAGTATCTAAATTATCTCCTGTCATAGGATCAATAAGACAAGACATTGTTGATCTGGATAGACTATCACATGTAATACTCCTTGATTGGATCAAGCA